>JAQFYJ010000068.1:0-24185 GCA_034694685.1 Isotoma anglicana | reverse complement strand
TATATCAAGTTTCAAGTCAATAGCTTAAACCGTTCGAAAGTTATCGACTTCACGGACTGACAGACAGACGGACGGACGGACAGACACCACTACCGTTCACATAAAGTATCTGGCGATACTTAATAATGTTTATTATACATTACAACATGAATGAATGCATACAAAGTAATTGTAGAATTTGGCTACACCATACATATACACTTAATCAAACATATTAATGAAAAGTCTAGTTTTTTGAGTTTCCACCCTCTCTAAGCCATTACTACTAATAATTTTTAGTACAAATTTTGAAAAACAATTTTTTAAAATCAACTCAATAAGCTTAAATCGCCGTTTAGCCCATCGTTTAATAGAACTAAAGGGTCGATACATTTTTCATGAGGAAAGTTATGCCTACAATGAAGGGAAAAGAGTTTAGCCGCAAGAAATATCTCTTTTGAAATTTACAACCATACGCCTTGCACATTTAAAAATGGTTAGCTGGAATTCATGAACAATTGAAGGTGTATATAGAGGGATGGGGTGGGATAGTCCAGTAAACAATATCACTTCGTATATTTACAGTCCACCATAAACCCTTCTGCTTTAAAGTGGTTCTCAATATTCAAAAAATTTGGATATATACTACCCTTTCCTTAACAGAGCCTTCTTTCACGTTTAGGGAATTGATTTTATTTTATTTAATATCCCAAAAATCTTGTCTCACAGTTTAACTCTGATCAAAGATGGCAACAATCAAGCTTGAAAGCAGTGATAAGAGAATATTTACAGTGGATAAGAAAATAATTAAATTTTCTCGCCTTTTGTCTGGCTTATTCGAAACTTCTGATGAAGAAGAAGAGGGTGAAAATATCATTCCCATTGCCATGATAAATGGTCACATATTGGAAAAAATAATTCAGTGGGTCGAGTATCACAAGGTAATTTTAAATAGACTTTAGAAATGATTTATCAGGTTTATTCCTGTTCTTAATCGATAGAATTTTTTTGATAGAATGGTCAACCTTTATGTAAAAGTGATGATGGCGGAGGAAGTGGAGAAAGTAGTATGGAGCGGTGGGATAGACGATTTCTTGAGGGTTTCAACATGTCTAAGTTAAATGAGTTGATATGTGTAAGCCTCTTTTATTTTAGTCACTGCCAGTATTTACTATGCTAATTAGGTTTTTATTAGAGAAGAAAGGTATTAATTGAATTTTTAAACTATTGAATAGGGAGCAGATTTCTTGCTTTTGCAGGACTTGGTTGATATTTGTTGTAAGCAAGTGGCGAGAATGATTCGGGGAAAAACTGCGGAAGAAATACGAGAGATGTTAAAGCTTAAGAATGACCACACAGATGATGACTTGGTTCGAATTCAGGAGGAAATCGAATGGTGTGATGAGATGGATAAGAATTCTTTGTAAATTTTGACTTATTTTTATATCTGGTGAATATTAAATGGCAATAAAGTAACAGTAATAGTTGCACCTTGCACCTCTACCTAAAGTACCTTTAGTGACAGACAGCCCTGCTCTCATTCTTTGCCTCTTAGGGCCTAACATTTTAATTCCGCGACTGCATCAATAGTTTTATATTTATGCTTTTTAAAAAGTAAAATGACATAATTAAAAAATTTCTGATTGGGAAATTTCATATCACAGAAATTTAGTTTTCGTTTAGAAAGAGATCCATAATTCTGAACAAATTGTATTTGCATATTTTTAAGAGAAACACGAAATTATGCTCTTGTATAGTATGGAAATTTTGCGTTTGAAAATTCTTTTCTTATATTTATAAAATACCCAGTGCAGGATTGAACTTTATGAAGAGGGAAGCTAAAAGCATTTTCTTATCGTGCATTGCTATTTTCAACAGTTTGTAAATAATGAATCAAGTTTGTGGATAAATCTACTGTGAACATACAAGCAAATATTTAGATATAAGCAGCATTTGATTTATTACAACCATATTCATCATTCCTCTCTATCTACAAAAGGTATATAAACTTTGTGTATGTAAATCGGTTTTATACTTTATCGATTATCTTCGAAATTCAACTTCTGTTGAAAAATCTTACGTCATTCTGATTTTAATACTTATAATACATCTTATCTCATTTCATTCAGCACTTGATCACACAAAAACTTCATTTGAAATCAGTGATCGACAGTATCATTTGACAACCACTGTCTCAGATAATTCTAAATTCATGAACTACAACCTCCAAACCATCTTAGTAATGTAATAAGTTAGTAACGTGGTTTTATAAGAAAATAAATTTGATACAAAAAATATAATCTCGCTCTCTTAATCGTCTGGAAATTAAAATCTAGCGATTCTGAAGTCTCATAAGGGCAAATATTTTAGCCATGGGTGAGTCATTTATTCATCAAATGTTTGCAACTCATTATTATTTCATGTTTTTAATACTAAAAACGAAAATCTCTTGTTAAAGTTAAAATATTTTTTTAAAAATCATATCATTGAACTCTAAATTATTTTTTGGCATTCTAATGTCGATGATTTACTATCGACTGTAGAAAAATCACCTAAAATTAACAAAACCCGGAAGACAACCGATGCCACTACTCCAACTCCGAACCCAAAGAGACCAGATATTCAGCCTACTTCTGACGAAAAAGATTTCTCTTTGGGTAATATTGATCCTCAGTCAAAAACTCAGCAAAGGAAGAAAATTGAGTCTTTATTACCAACGCTTAATTCAAATCAACTACAAAAAATGCTCGCAATAGCAGACGATGACCCGAAAATGTTAGAATTTAATAGGCGAGAAGGATCAACTCTTGTTAAAAGCCGATTAGATGGGTTGGTCATTGCTGCACTTCTCATTGTTGGACTTGTATCAGATATCTTTGCAAAAAATGAAGATCAAGAGTCATTCTACTTTAAACTGGCCATAGCCATCGTGGTCGCTGTCAATCAAATTGATAGTTGTTCAAAACTCGTAGCGATTGAAACGGTTTGTGGCTCTTTTCTCGCTGTGGAAATGATTTTTAGAATCGTTAGGCAAGGACTGACTACTGAGGGGATGAAACTTCATGACGATTTCAAACTGCTCTATCTTGTTCTTGTGTTGCCAATGGTGTCGAAGAATGTTTCATGGGGAACATCCATCGTCTTTCTTCTCTACATTTGTTTCAATCTTTGGTTGGCCAACTTCATTCCGGCTATTTTGGCTGTTATTGTTCTATTCTTTTATCAACGTGGTCGGTTTCAAGTTTCAAGGGAGAACTATGAGCGTCTGTATTATGCTACTGGGATTGCCTTTTTATCGATCATTATTTATTTTGTGTATTCCAAGGAAATGTCTAGCTCTCAAAAATCAAAGTAGAATGAGGATGTATGGTTAACGTGTAATTTTAAATTTTAAATAGTTTTTTTTTCTTAGCTTAATTGTTTTTCTTGGCGTAGTATTTTTAAAAATGTGACATAGCATTTTCATTCCTGTTCGTTTTAATAAAATCTTCAGTGTTTGCAAAGTATTACAATTTTTTGTTTTAATTGATACATAAATTCCATGCATTACATGAACAATGCACCCTTTACTCGCGAACTGTTATTGGATTTTATAATTTGTCCGACGAAAAAATAATTCCTTTCACCGAGCGATTAACTGCTAGAAAAAAATAATTATAACAACCTAAAATATGAAATTGTCATAAAATTCCTGCGAGCATGCATTCCTCTCTATAAAGTTTTCGATTAGGGTTTTGTTCCCAACATTTCATACTGATTTCAAAATATTCTGAAACAGTCCTGTGAAACAGTCAAAAACAGTAATATCAACATATAATATAATAAACCATTGTAAACAGTAGTGTAAAAAAGGAGCGGAGCCAACCATTTAGAATCGTATGAAATGATTATACAACGTTTGAATCGATTTTGTATCGTTTGAATCGAATTTGTATCGTTCGAATCGAATTTGTATCGTTCGAATCGAATTTGTATCGTTTGAATCGAATTCGTATCGTTTGAATCGATTATGAATCCATTTAAATCATTTTAGAAAAAAATCAAAAACTCGAATTTTTGCGCCAAAATTTTAGTTTTTTAAAGTGTAATGTATTTTACATAGATCATGTATACCAAATTTCATGGCGATAGGCCTATCCGATATAAATAAATACTTAAATTTGAATTCGTTTTTGTTTCATCCGAATTCTAAAGCTTTTCGGAGATATCCCATTTGCCTATGTTAAAAAATGTTAGGGGGTGCGCCTTAAAGTGACCCCCCTTGGGTCCCTTTTTCGGTGGTACCTACAGGTCATCTAAAGTAAGCAGTGCTTGAGGAAAAACAATTTTAGAAAAAAAAAATTTTCCCTATCTTAAACATTGGGTCAAAAATTTGACATTTTTATTGTGACCTTGGGGGCGGTCCTTCAGGGCCCATCTACGAACTCGTCCAAGCTATGGGGGTCTAGAGTCAGGGCCGTAGCTTAATTAGGGTTTTTAGGGTCAACCCCCCCCCCCCCCCGAAACGCGGAAATTAACATTAAGGGGATAGGGAGGGGCGGGGCGTGGGAGGAGCTAAATTATATTAGCAGGATCGGAAAAACCCTCCCCGAAATTTTTTCTGGCTACGGCCCTGTCTAGAGTATATGTACAAAGTTTCATCCCGATAAGTCAATCCGTTCGAGAGTTATCGTGTCACAGACAGACAAACAGACAGAAAAGTGATTCGCATAAAGGAGCTCCGCTCCTTAATAATTAAAGAGTATGGTAGAATGAAAATGACCATATATAGTCACAAGTTAGAGTTTATGAAAATATTGGTGGATTCTTCTAGCACAAGAAATATTGAGCATTGTGTGTTTAGATTCTTGAGATCATAAAATTTATTCTTCATGTTTGAAAGAATATTTTATAAATAAATGCTAAAGTTTTGGGTTAGGGTTGGATAAAGGGACAATTTTTAAAGGTTCGACAAAATTTCCCATTCCCACGAAGTTGCAACATTTCCTATTTAACCCATGCCTGGATGGATGATTGATGTAATGTAGTAGGTTGTAGATTTGTCCCTTTTACTTTACCTAAATCTAAACTTTTTTTGAAAAAAAGATAATTATATCCAGTTCTTTTGAGAACCCTTGGGTGGGGGTTGAGGAGCATAATTCCTTCCCCACGCGTCTCATTTGAATAAAATGCATGTTGTGTTGTCCCGTTATGCGTTACTCCCGTTGACTTAATTTCATGACTTAAGATTAGTCACATTATCTCATTCCGACACTAAACTCTGGCTACGATTGTGATCAATTGAATTTAAAATCTCAAATTGATTGTAGGAAAATACTAAATTACATGTTATAATTGGTTAAAAAAATTATAATCTGTTCAACGGAAGCTGATATTAGGTTCTAGGCAATTCTTTATCCTTTTCAAAGGTTACTCAATCTTATCGTCTGAAAATAAAAATCGAATGATTCTGAGTCTGAAATCATTTTTTCTTGACTGACCATGGGTGAGTTTATTATATATCAAATGTTTGTCGATTATTACATTACAGCACGAATTTCCAATGCAAAAGCTAAAGGTATTTAAAAAAAAGTAAACGTATTTAATTTTCAAATTGTTGTTTTACATTTCTTTGTAGCTACTATCGATGATACAACAACAACACTGACTGAAGACAACTCACCTCAACCTAAGCTTAATAAAAAAAGCAATAGAAAGAGGACAGAAGTTACTGCAAACCAGCAGAAGGGACTAGATTCACCAGATAGTCAGCCTCAGCTTCCCTCTGAAGAAAATGTATCCTTGGATAATACCGACGAGCACAGGAAGAAAATTCAATCTATATTACCACATCTTGATTCAGAACAACTACAAAAAATTCTCGCGATAGCTGACGATGACCTGAAAATGTTGGAAACTTATCGACGACAAGGATCAACTCTTGTTAAAAGCCGACTAGATGGGTTGGTCATTGCTGCACTTCTCATTGTTGGAATTGTATCAGATATCTTTGCAAAAAATGAAGATCAAGAGTCATTCTACTTTAAACTGGCCATAGCCATCGTGGTCGCTGTCAATCAAATTGATAATTGTTCAAGACTCTTATCCATTGAGACGGTTTGTGGGTCTTTTCTCGCTGTGGAAATGATTTTTGGAATCGTTAGGCAAGGACTGACTACTAAGGGGATGAAACTTCATGACGATTTCAAACTGCTCTATGCCGTTCTTGTGTTGCCAATGGTGTCGAAGAATATTTCATGGGGAACATCCATCGTCTTTCTTCTCTACATTTGTTTCAATCTTTGGTTGGCCAATTTCATTCCAGCTATTTTGGCTGTTGTTGTTGTTTTCTTTTATCAACGTGGTCGGTTTCAAGTCTCTAGGGTGAATTACGAGCGCTTTTATACTGCCGCTGGGGTTGCCTTCCTACTCATTATTTTTGTATATACGAGTATGTATTCAAATTCGAAGGACACTCAAAATTCTCGAAAGTCGAATCTAAAGTACGTGCAAAAAATGAGACCGAAGCGAGCGTTATAGTTATGTAATATATGTATTGTCTCATTCGTCTTGGAAATTTTACTTTTTATCAAGTAAAAAATTAGAAATCTTTTTAACTGTGTACTTTGTGAGATGGCATTATGTTTAATAAAATCTTAATAAATAAATATATTTCGAAAAAAAATGAAATGAGAAGGTATTTTAATTTCTTCAAATTATTGCATGAGAAATGAGAATCATATACTGACGTTGATATAGTTTTGGCTATAAAGCAATTGTGGTGATTGTGCATAGCGTAAAATACATCTTACTTTTTACACAGCATTCATACACTTTACTATGTATTTAGTATACTTTGTTGTTTCAGACTTTGGTTTAAGGATTTCCTTGTTTGTTTGTTTCAATTTTCAATATTCATGAAAATCTCATCTTAAATTTGTATAGTAGTTCAACGGCAAAAGGTGCTCATCAAATAAAATGGAAATAATTTTGGGTTCAGCTTGAATAACTGAACCTGTGTCAACTACTGATTGTTTTGTGATGTCAATAATATTGTATTCATTTACCTGTTTACTCATTCGGATAAACAAAGTTCATCCTCTCTATTCTAGACCTAGAAAAGTAAACTTTGTGTTTTGTATAATATGCAAAATGGATTTACATATTGACATTATCTACTTTCTAAAGCAGCATAATATAGCATGTAAACGTAAAGTAAAGGCAAGTTTGTAGCCTTTGTAATTGTAATAATCTTCCAAACCACTTCCATTCCAACAGGACCGAATACTCGTCTGACTCGTCTCACAATCCATTCTGGTCGAATTGACAAATTGGCTGGACTGACTGCCTTTTTGCAAAAGCAAATTCGGTGTTTGATATAAATCTAAAATTGCTGTATGGATGTTCAATCGTGTATTATGTATTAATAATACAATATAGTGTAAAGTGTATTTATTTCCATCATTTTTTAATAATATTCTTCTGCTGTATACTCGCCATGTGTTAGTGAATTTGTGCTGAAAAGAAATAATCTCAGGATTCAGGATTTATTCCATTGTTGATTTGACTATGCAGTACAAAAATTCAGTAATTTTATATTCAACACTTTTAAAATGATAGTTAGACAAAGGGTAACCAACATAATAATATTAATACCTTTGGTGACGATTTCAATACTGTTTGAAGTGCCAAGCTCGTTTTCATCAGAGGAAGTATGTTCTCATATTCCCTCGTTTAAAGTACGAAAAGGCGAGACAGGTGAGATTTTTATTGAAACTGTGAAGTGAACTGATTTTTTTAAAATTATAAATAAAAGTTGTTTTCAGTTTTTTTGAAATATTAAAATGTGACATTTATGTTTTCAAAGATGAAGTTAAAGTGGAGGAGAATACTCTTATTTTAAAAAGGACGGATCTGCCAATTGTTATCAAATGTGTCTCAACACTGCCTGTGGAATGGAAATTTACTGGAATGGCTCCATCGGTATGATTTAATTTGTAATTCTACATTCTACATGCAAATATTTCCTTAGCGTTTGATTTTTTTAGGGTTGATTTACGTTTTTTGTTTGAAAATGTTTACAGAAAAATCCATTCAATGTCACACGTTACAAGGAATTTGTTAACCCTGGGGAGACACTGAGGATCCTTAAGGAATGCTACGTTTCCCAATTGAAAATCACTTCCTTTACTAAAGATCATATTGGACGATATGGATGTTTTACTCCTGATTTTTCATCGTCCACTACTTTAAACATTTTCTTGACAGGTAAAATTCAAACGCTAATCTTTTAAAAATTCTTCTGGATTCGTTATTGATATTTTTAAGGTGGTTTTTTTTCATAGAAGACAATGAGAAGCCGTATTACCTGAATGAAGGATCAAAGATGAAAGTTCAGCCTAGACGATTTGATAACGAAATTATACTTCCTTGTCCAGTTAGTGAACCGTCTGAAGATTTTGCAATTCTGCGGTTTGGGGTAGGTTTACAAACTTGGAATTTGAAATTTTTTAGTGGAAAAATGTTAAAAGAGCGAAAGAGACACTGTTGACTGTATTTTATTGCAATTAACTTGTCTTTCAGTTCTGTTGACTCTTGGTCTTGGTTTCTAAATTCTTATCAATTCTACAAATATTTTTTATGACAAGGGCGATTTTAATCAGTAAGGATGTAAAATTCAATTACATCGACCTCATACATAACCCGCCCGACTGTAGAATTAAACCCATTAAAAGTTTTTAAAAACTGTTTATGCCTTGCAAAGAAATATTTTATAAATATATTAACAATTTTATCGTTCTCTTTTTGACCTTTGATAGCTCTAAAGCATATTAATTTTGTTCAGTATTATAACATAGCAATATAATAATTTTTAAAGGGCTGGACACCAAAAAAAGAAAAGTTAAGACTGGAGCCAACAAAAGGATTTGTAATCGAACTTCCTTCAGGAACAGCACAGGATATTATAAAATACGTCGGAGACTACAGATGCATTCGAGTTGGAGACAATGAAGACGAATCTCATAACGTGGATGTGGAAGTCCTTCATCCCATAAGTAATTTCATAATCGTAATAAAATTCGTATACAAAAAAATGTGGGATAAACACTAACTCTAAAACATTTACTGAACATTTCAGACTATTACATTCAGCCAGATGTAGATGAAATCAAAACCCGATCAGGGTTTACAGTAAAGTGTTCAAGTACTTCTGAAGTCACAATGGAAGTTAAAGGAGATGTAAAACGAGTGAGCATCACTTATTTATTTAATCCGGATAATTTTTATACATATACTGCTACACTAGAGTACTCAGAGATCCCACCGGGGGAAACGGGTCAGATTTCATGTCTTCGGCCTAACAAACAAGTTATTCATACTTGGTACTATAAGCACTTAGGTTGGTTGGAATAATTTTATTAATTAGGCTAATAAGTAAAAAGCAAACTTAAAACATACGTCGGATTTATTTTGCAGACTTTGAAGGAGGGCTGACTTTCGATTCTCGACCGGGTGTACTAGTATGCAAGGCTGAGAATGACAATGCTTTGCAATTTAAAGTAGCTTTTTGTACTTACCCAGATGGATGTGTGATTTCGTCTATTGGAGTTCATGTAAGAAAATTTATAGCTTTCCCTTTTCTAATCTGACCTTACTCCTATCTGACGGTACACTTATCAGTATCCTGAAGAACAAGGACAGGTTACACGATGGCTAAGTTAAGAAGTCGTGTGTGAAACTCGTAATTGCATTTTTAACAAGATATTTGATAGCAACAAAACCCACTCTTTCGAAATGAAATGTTATTGAAAATATATTGTTTTGTTTGTAATTTAATGTTACATGAGTACAAAAGTAAGTGCATATGTCATTCTTTTACCTAATAATAATTGGATCGAAATTTACAGAATCCATTTACTATTGAAGTGTGTGGGGAGGGATGTAACCAGATGAAGGCTGAACGTTTTGGAGGTTATCGATTTAATTGCGATGCAGATGGAATATCAACAACTGATTTGTTGTTCTTTGGGCTAGATAGCCGATTTTGTAAGTGGTTATTTTTTAAACAGTTTTGGAACGCTTATCTTATGTATCATGCTATAAAATAGTTAGTTTAATATATTTACATGGTTTATAATAGATGCGAAATTTGAGGAAATACCAACGGAAGCCAAGATTCGTATCACTGAACACACAACATCAGGAAACGAAGGATCTGAGCTTGTAGTCTCGTGCGAATGGGTACCCTTCTTCCTATCTGATTCAGTGACCTGGACGCTAGAACTATTGAATGGATCGTTAATTCCATTAGAACCAGGTAAAACTACATAAATAATATTAATCAGAT
Organism: Isotoma anglicana; assembly: GCA_034694685.1. Taxonomy (NCBI): domain Eukaryota; kingdom Metazoa; phylum Arthropoda; class Collembola; order Entomobryomorpha; family Isotomidae; genus Isotoma; species Isotoma anglicana. The sequence goes on along the minus strand of JAQFYJ010000068.1, from coordinate 13,879 downwards.
TTTTCTCCGTTTAATTTCAATATAAGATTGAACTTTGCTCATTTAGATCTCCAAGATTTCTCCGAAACAGAGAGGGGCAGCCGGGTTTCCACGGTTCAAGTATCAAGCTTAGCGTTTCCATCTAAGAAATGTACTTGTCATGTTGCTGCTTGGAATGTTGCAAATTCCTGGGCAATATCTTCCATAGAATTGGATGTTGATATAGAATTTGAAGGTTAGTAATTGCTATGCTAAATTAAAGTGTCAGACATTTGGACTTTTAGTTTGATGACAAAATGACATTCAGAAATAATTTTGCTGTATTTGTCTTTTGCAGAAATCATCCATGGTGACTCGCTGCAAAGTCATCTCGAAGACAAGCATTCAAAAAATTCGTATTTTGTTCTATTTGGTTTTGCAATGGTTGTATTGCTCAATATTTTAATTCTGCTTGTTATTTTTGCATTCGTGGTGAGTAAAGTAAAAATAGTTCTTGGGATTTTAGTTTTTTGAAATCCTTTTTAATTCCATGAAACAGAATGCAACGTTTAAATTTAAATCAAATATGCCAGAATAAACGTCGTAGAAGGGCTCAGTTTTTAATTTCAATTAACCTAATTTATTCTTTATTAAATGCAGGCTTGGTGGGACTCGTGGGACAGTTCAACATTTACAGAAACTAACTGTTCGAAAGGTGTTTCCTCCTCAATTCAAAATATTCAAAGATATCATAACAGACGTTCAGAATCAGCGCCACCGTCATCGGAAGGACATAGTGTGTTCAGAATCACAGATTTTTCACAGTCAGACGTTCGAATCAGTCCAACTTCATATAATATACGGAGCAAAAATCGAAAAAGTTCATGTGGTAGAAAAAGACTACGAAAAATTAATGAGTAGAATTGAATTATGTAAAGCAAATTAATGCGTAGAATTTTTTCCCAGTTTTTACAATTTTATTAAAATTAAAAATTCTGGAAATGTTAGCAGTGTTCATGTGGTAGAAAAAGACTACGAAAAATTAATGAGTAGAATTGAATTATGTAAAACAAATTAATGCGTAGAATTTTTTCCCAGTTTTTACAATTTTATTAAAATTAAAAATTCTGGAAATGTTAGCAGTAAATTCGTACACTTGCTTTTGATGACCTATGCAAAAAATTACAGATAACGCTTCTCCTTCTTCGGTTTCAGTTTAGTTTCATTAAGGAATGAAAATTGTTGGATTTACTTAGACAATAAGTACAGGTGACAAGACGACTTGTACAGGTGATAAGAACATCAGTGCAAAAGTCATGATAATTTTAAATTTTGTTGACTCAGAAAATACACATTCTCAAAATAATTTTAACTCAAATAAAAAGATATTAAAATTATTAAAATGTCATTGTAGCAAAAATATCTATCGCAATATCTTTTTGGCAATGTTCTAATAATGCATAAGCTATCGTTTTATATATATTCCTTTTGAAGAAATTTTTTAATACTGTTTTTACTAAATTAATATATCTGTCGCCTGTCACTAACATAATATTCTATTTGTATAATTACGAGTATAAATTATGAATGACGAGATTGACGAACTCGAAGAATTATGGTTTTAGTAGCTGACGACCATTACTAATATGTAAGACGGACGGATTTGTAAGCTAATTTGACTTTAGACCAAAGTCAAGAGCAATTTATAAAGATGTAGATAACGCTGTTTTAAATTGTTTGAATATGCATGCAGATTATTTATTTAAAATTTCTTAATACTTAAGTTGGTTGTCTGTTTCGGTATGTTAATTTAATTTGGTGTTTTGTATAAAACAGATAAATAGCTATTATAGGCATTATCATATTTGTATTGTAAGTAAAAGCGATCCTGCATTCATTTATCCACATTTCCTACTTCCAACTTCAATAACTAAATTGAATCCCAAATACAAAAAGTCGTTAAATCAATTTTAGCCTACTATTGTATCATACTGAAATTAGTGATACTGGTTTCGTACAAATTACATTTGTGTAAATTTAAGCTGACAGATTTTCGTTCCTAAGGATTTTCTTCTTAAGTGATACGCGTGGATTCAGGTAAATTAAAAATAATAATTTCCAATTAATTTTAAGCAATTCTAGTTCCGCAATTTTTTCTTTCATGCTTCTGTTGAGATTTCTGATTTTGTGTTGAATATTAAGACAACTGCCTCTAATCTTTGGAAAGGTATAAAAGATGTCGATAAGTGGCAAAAGAAGAGTGTTGAAAAGAATTTCTTCGTACAAATCCTTTTCCGAAGAACTAATGGACTGCAGTGCTTTGAACAGTACTGTTTTTGAAAATCAAATTGATCTGACTAATGAGAAAGGTGTCTTTGAGGAAGAAATGCCATCCCTGATTGCATCACCACTACCGATCGCCACCGTATCATTCCCCACAAGCGAAAACAGTCACGAAATTACAGTAAGTTCAATGTTAACAAACTTAAATCCATTTTAAAGTAACATGTATAAAAGTGGTTTATGTTTAAAAATTAATTTTTTGTAAAATCGACAATTTAATCTTTGAATGTTTATGATTTTTGATAATGTCCAATGTTCATATCTGTTTCCTTATAATAATTTTTCTTTCAAAGGTGCTTGAGAACAGAAAGTTGTTACCATTAAGTGTTGCGATGCCTTTCGTTTCCTCAACGGCTACTGAAAATCCTATGAATAATTTAAATATGCCGGATGTACCGAAAAACATGATACAAGTCGTCTCTGACCTCTGACCTGACTGGTGCGCTTGTGGTTTTATCCACGCTATATTGCCACTATACAATAGGGTTTTATAATTCTAGAATGTATTGCATTTCTTGAGTATTAATTATAGAAATTAGAAAAACGAGTTTTTGGTATTATATTGTCTGAAAAAATCCTGGACTGATTCTATCAATCATTAATATTTTGTTTCAATTTGAGTTATGTCCAGAATGTATCATTTATTACATAACCTTTTGTACGTTTTAAAATTGCATATCAGTGCCATATTTTCTGAAATAAATGCCTTGGCATGGCATGGCATTTAGACATATTAACAGGCTAGTTTAAAACTAGGTAATTATGATGGAAATCGATAATCCATGTTTTGTTTAAAACTTAAGAATTTTACCAAACGCAATTCTTGCCAATCACTATAATTTTAAATTTTAATGCTGTGCTCTGTAGCCATATAAATAAGTAGTTGAAGATATAGTTAACTTAAAAAGCGAGGTTTCATCATATATTTTTTACTTGACGTGTTATTTTATTATAACGAAATTGTATATTTTAACTTTAAGTGATTCATGAATTTGGTACATTTGTTGCAAAGCTTGAAATTTAACTTCTTGGATTAAATACATAGAGAACTGTTTTTCGTTGTAGCATTCATATAATTTTTGAGTGCCTTGTTTTTGTGATTATATTTCGTTTGCTTTGTTTACATTTACTTCCATGAAAAATATTCACTATCAGCAAAACATTTTGTCAGTTTTTTATTTAAAAGATTTTAATCAGTAAAAGTATTTTTGCCTAAATGAGATTTTGTAATATTTACTCGTTCAGAAAACAAACTGTTGCTTTCTAAAGGTCTAAGATTATAAATTTTCCGTGTGTGCTCTTTGACAATGTATGATCAACGGTACGTCTAAAACCAGAAGTTGAAATCACTAAATTACACATGCCGGACAACGGATGTCTGTCAAAATTACTCTCAGCATGGATGATTGCAATCATCATTCATATGATTTATTCTATTCTATTGATCAAGTTGAATACGGAAGTATTTGCTTATCAAACTTACCTACTAAAATGCCAATGTAAGTTTGGTTTATATACGTTCAAACTAAATCGATAAGCATAATATCTTAAGTTATCCGCATCACTGCAAAATATTTGTTTTTCCTGAAAGAAAAAGCTGAATACATTGACAATTTGACAATAAATGATATTGTTAATATTAACAGCCTAACGGTTACTACTAAATAAGGTATGCGTTCTGTTTTCCGAATTCCTCCTAAAACATATTATAAGTTTATATTTAATTAAGACTCATAAGATTTCTAAAGTACTGCCAGAGAATATATACATCTATGAAGTACTGCTAATTTTAACATTCAAGTGTATTTTATTTTAAAGTCTAAACTATTTGTCTATCAAAATTCAAAAAGAAAATCCGATTCTTCGAAAAAAGGTTTGACGGTAAGAGCAAATTGATATTATTAATTTTAAGTGAAGTCTCTAATGTTTGAAATCATTGGTTTAAAATTAAATTTTAAATCGAAACAAAGCTCCTGCATGCATACATTTGGTTTCGGAATTATATTTAAAGTAATCTTCAGCAACTAATAAAGGAATTAATTAGTTGTGCTGAAGTGCTGAAGTTTTATAGTTAAAATCTAATTTTTAATCAAACGTTATTTATCTATATAGCTCGCTAGCCGCACTTGTAACTCGTTATATAAGCCAAACCTCCATCAAATTCAGAAATAGTGCAAGATGTCAATATCTCACCGAAATAACCCAAGGCATCAAAACCGCCGATTCGAAAATATAATTCAACCCGAAGCAGTTATAACGCAGCCCGAAGCAGAAAGAGCGCAACCTGAAGCAGAAATGGAAATAGCACAAGAAGCCACACCGCCCAGCAATGAAGAAGTCAACCTCCAACGTGCATACCACGAACAAGTGTCTGGAGTAATTCAAAGTCGCTGGGACGGTTGGGTACTTGCTGGACTTTCCCTTATCGGTTTCGTATCAGATTTATCATATGCAAAACACACTACTGATTTTTTGTTCACAAAACTTGCTTGTCTTACTATTTTAGCTGTGAATGAAATCGACAGTTGCTTAAGACTGCGACCATTCCCTATTGAAAGAATGAGTGGTTCATTTATCACTGTAATTTGGATTTGCGAAACATTTGCCACTTTGAATAATGGGGGTGGCATTGACGATGGGGCTAAGCTTGAGCAAAAGTTAATACTTTTTTATGTCCTCAGTAGTTACTTCATGTTCAATAAGGTCTCAATGAAAACGGCGTTGACTTGTTTATTCTACTTTTTAGCCATTGTCGTGAGGGCTCAGTCAATAGAAGGAGTTATTATACTCATGGCCATTTTCATTTATCTACAGGTTCCATTTCCAATGGAGCAAATGAATTATTTGCAACGTATTCGAATCCAAGAGTACCTTAGCTATATATGTATAGTTGGAATTACTCTTGGGTACTTTGTTTACTGCTTTATTGAAGGGAGGTTTAAGTCGGTGATGCATGGAAAGATGTTCTTTAAAAGTTGAGTTAGATTTCAATTGTTTTTTGGAAGGTTTATTTCTATTCTAGGTAGGAATTTTGTGAGCTACAATTACTTTATTCATACTTTTACCTTTACCTAACATTATGTAAAACTATGCGCTTTTTCCTAATGAACCAATAGTTCATCTCTCTATTATAATGCGCAAACAATCTAAAGCTGCTAATGGAAGCCTAATTATAAGCATAGCATAGGGTGTTCCACAAATTGGCTAGTGACATTTATGCATTCTTAGATTAGATTTATTGCAAAGAAGTAATCAATATAAGGGTATATTGAATCTTGATAAAATTGTATATTATAGATGCATGAAGTACCAAGGTAGTGTTGAAAAGCTCATATTCTCCCGAAAAAATTATCGGATTAAGAGTAAATTAAGAAAAATGATGTAGATTTATTCTAGAGGCGGAAGAGGCGATTCCCTTTATAGCGATATTTATTTGCAAGCCATTCCTATCGAATCACAAAAACTCGTACCAAAGACAAAAGACAATTATTTTACACTACAATCTACAAATATTAAGCTTTGAACGCGTATAATACTAATATGAAGTGAAGTGGTGCTTAAGAATTTTATATTTTTTTTAATCATTTGAGTAAAATCGTTATTATTAAATTATGCCTAGAACATAGAACATTTGAATTTTCCAATAAAAATTTGATCTAAGCAATTCAGGCTGTTTTGAAAGTTTTTGTCGTACTTCAGGTGCTTGCTCCAGTTCCAGTTAATATAGGACAGCAATCAACTCGAATATTATTTAATGAAGTGTCATCATCTGCGAAGACCATGAAATTTGTTTTTTTTTAAATTGTTCGTTGTAAGAATTTTTATAAAAATCTCAATTAAATCAATGGTACTATGTTTGAACATCAAATAATAAAATATTGAATTAAACAATGTATGAATTTATAATTTAATTACTTACCATCTCCTTGATTGCCTTCAATTTGAGTTTGTAATCCACAAATGGCATGTTGAGTGGGGCAGCGTTTTGCAACGCCCCATGATCCAAAATTTTCTCCATCGCCCTCAATGAACAAAGTTGGGTCCTCGAGATCTCCGGAGCAGAAAACGCGAATGTTGTTTGTCGCAGTGTCGTCACCATCGGCCAGATAAGACTCAACCCGGAGCTGAAATCCTGAAACAAAGCCACGTCCAAAACTACATCGAAACACTTTGCCCCAAGAACCCCAAGGACCAACTGAGCTTGTTATATTGTTCTCGAGTACCACATTTGGATTTCCACACAGGAAGTTGATTCCATTTAGAGATGTGTCGTCACCTGAACCTACATATCGCTCCGTCTTAAGTACAAAATTATGGAATGATTTACCTTAATTATTTTCAATTTATAAATAAATGGTTTTAATCAAGTAGCAATAGATACACCTTGATAGCGATAGGAATTCAAAAAAATCGAGAATTGTATTGTTATTTGTTATCTAATCTAAATACCGGATGTTTTGGCTTATTTTTCTTCTTAAGGAAGTTTCGAAAAGAAATATTGAAGATACCTTAAGCTGAAAACCTTCAACGTATAAATCGTCTGCTATACAGTACTCCATAGGACCCCAAGTACCCCAGTTCGTTACTGGAGTAGATTCTAAAATCTCACTGGCACATGAAGCTGCAAATAATGCTATGATTGTGAAAAAATGACGAAAATCCAACTTGACTTTCATCATGTTTTTTCAAAAGGTTGAGGAAAAGGCTTCGGCTTTGACTGACTAGACGATACTGAGAAATGCGATCTGATGCTGATTTTTTAATTATTTCAACTGATTTTTAGACAGTGCTGGGGGATGTTTTTAGAAAAATTGAAAATCCTATCAGCTCTAATCTTTAATAGATTGTAAGATGTGTAATGCGAATTGCGAATTATTTGTATTGTGAGATAAATCATTAACCACCTTATCATAATTTAATGTTTTAAGTATTGTGATAAAATATACTCAATGCAATAATTCAAGGCTGAACAATACATGAAATAATAACTAAGATTGCAATTTTTGTAATTGATTCTTTGACATTCAATTCAAACCATTCATTTCATGTTCATTCTGCTAATTTTAATTTCGTCTCTCCCTTGAAAAACAGAAGTTCTTGCAAAATGCACTTTGTATTTCGACTTTGAAACATGCCAGAAATTACGTAATGATAAAAATGTTTCGTGAAGATTTTATTTTTGAACATAAAACAAAATCTCATTGAAAACGGGACTGTTTATATTTATTTTTGCAGGTTATCTGCTCACAAAAACTAAAATAATATCATTTTAATTAAAGCAAAGATAAAGCAATTAAATAGCACCATGAGATGAGACATGCATATTTCACACGCAGCATAGTCAATATTAAACGAGATAATTCTTAGTCTTGCCTGCAAAAAATGAATCTGCAAACATAATTCAGCCAAACAAGGTTTGTCCCATGTCTCACCCATAACTGGCCTGGAGGGCAGAATATCATTATGTAAGATCAAGTTAATTTTAATGAATAAACTCCATATGATCGGCTAACTTTGAGAATAAAAAATTCTGTTACAACTAAATAAATAGAAAGCATCATTCGGAAATCCAGTTAAATATTATTGTGCAAAATTATATTTACTGTACAAGTTAAAATTAATTACGTATACAAAGCTGGTATTGGTGGAGGATTAATTATATTTTGTTAAAAGTCTTGAAAAGTATGCATTACAAACTCTGTCAACATTAGATAGTAAAAAGGATAAAAATTATCAACTAAAACTAAATAAATGGAAATAGAAATTAATTATCCGGGTTGAACGTTTTCACATATTACAACATACGCAGGAGGTAAGGCAGGATAACTCATTCAGATTTTTCAGATCTCCAAAATTAGACGAAAGTGCAAGTGATAAACACATCAGGATATAATCTGACAGGTGCTGAAACAATAGTGAGTTCCAAGAAGTTTGCAAAATTCTCATCATAATCGTCATCATTCGAATTCGTACTATGCATATCATGTATGTATTTGGTTTCTGTTTTGACCTCGACATGAACTTTCAAAATAACAAGGAGAAATAAGTTTGATTGTGTGAACAGCCCTAAATGGCAATTAATTTGCAAAATGTGTTTAACTTGCGGAAAAATTCCAGGTGAATACGAAATCTCAGTTTAAACAATTTTTACAAGGTACTTAGTCAGTGCAAATAGAGTCGTTTTTTGTTAAAATTATAATATATATTATTTTATGCATAATATGTAGTAAAGAACCAATGACTTAATTTAAGCTCTGTGTAATTTGTAATCATTGTGATTGCTTAAAAGAATGGCTGATAACGTGCCAACTTTTCAGTGTCACAAGTTAACACTATCAGAAAAGACTATCTGTTAGATATTCAAGCCGGCTGATTCTTGCATTTTTTAAACAAATTTACTGTGAAATAGTTCATATACATTTTTTAAGTTTTGATACTTTTCCTGTTTTTGTTCTTTGGGTAAGTTAGGAAGTTAAAGGCTTTAAACTTTTCAATTATGGAGTATTATAGTTGAAAAACGAAGTTTTGGCCATTTTACTAAATGAAATCTACTATCGACTTATTCTATTGTTTTTGAATACAGAAAGTAAACTACAAATTGTTACTAAAACCAACCTGTACCCTTTGAAACGGGGATATAATTTAGCTTTACATTACTATAGTATAGTAAGTTTGGGAAACTTATTTCCTTGGTTCTAAAATACGCTTGTTTTTTTTTGTCTCAAAGAACATTTTCGGTGAGTTTTGACCCTTAAAAATCTTGTAATTAATTGATAGCTAAATAGATTCATTTAACTTTGTATAGTTAAACATAAAAAATTATTAAAATTACACTAACAAATTGTCAGGATTAAATTGATGACTCATCAATTCTAATCTCACGTTATTGATCAATGCTTTACTCTGTACTATTAGAATGCGGTATTTTCTTCACTTTTGATAATCTACTGTACGCATGTTTGGAAGTTTTGAAAGTCGAAAAAATAGTAATCCAAGTTTGATAAATTTAAGGTAGGCATATGGCATAAAATATTGATTGGGATTTATGGTGCTACACAAATATCAAATGATCTTCCATTTTGACCCTACGTCAACATCGGCTTGCCTTACTTTAGGATTTATAAATAATTAATTTAAAATAAGACTATAAGCACTTAAAATACCTTATATAATAATAATACCTGACTATATAAATATCTTATATATTCGAAATTCATTAACATGTCATAAAACCAATATAAATTAATTTGAATTCAAAGCTGATTCATCTATTTGAACAATTTTGCAGGTCCAGCAAGAGAGATTTTAGCTCAAAATGACTGAAAATCCTTCAGAAGAAGAATTAGAACGGTTAAATGACCCAAAAGAGACAAAAATTGAAGCTCGATTTTTAGACATTTGGGCCGTAGATGAATTTCATCCTTATGAATCAGGAAAAATAATTCCTTCACTAAATGTCGGAGATGAAGTTTGGCTTAAAGAAGAAACACAAGGGTACTCTCACGTGTTACTTTATATTGGAAACGGAGAAGTGGTTCATGTCGCCAATGTTGAGAAACCAGGGGGTATTCGAATCGGCAAGACAATCATCCGTCGGGACAAACTAGATGATGTGGGCAAAGATCATTTGATTGGGCGTAGAAAAACAGAAAATTTGACAGAGCAAAACCGAGGTGACATTGTAAGAAGAGCTTTGAAAGATGTTGGAAGTTACAAGCCGTATCTGCTAACGACGGACAATTGTGAACATCAGGTCAAATATTGGATCTCAGGAGTTAAGGACTATCGATGGATTGTCAGTACACAGGTTGGACTTGTCTGTAGTCAATTTAGAGAAAAAATGCCATTTTTAAAGCGCTGCTTGAAACATAATTTCCTTCGCTGTCAGCGTTCATTATTGTAAAAAATTCGTATCCATTGATTTGTATTTTATTTCCAGGTTAGAGATTACGTTGTAATAGGTCTCGCCTGTGGAGTTGTTGGAGCCATTGTTGCTGCTGGTTTAATTGCTGGATTGTGGTCAACCGAAGTTTACCCAATTTTAATTGGAATTTTACTTGGAGGATTGGCAGGCATTGTTCTAGGACTTGGAATTAAATACGTTGGAAGCGCAATTGAAAATCGTAAATGGTTTCAGAGCAGCTGAATTGAAATTATTTTAGGGAATAATTATCAGTTTATTTTACATTTTATTGAACTTTATTTATTACTGCGTTCTTATTCGTTGAATTTTGTGTAGGAAAAAGTATTATTTTTTTAGCCCTTTTTCAAAAAGTTATCATGAAATAAAAAATCTGTTTATTATTATTTGATTTATGGTCGTAAAAACTAAATCCGATCTAAAGAAAAGAAAACATATTTTTTAACTTTTAATTCCTTTTAATTTTAGATATTTTTTAAAGACAGTAGCATCAATTGATGAAAGTAATGGACGCGTTTTTGGCTTCAATGGATCCTCCGCAAACAACGGAGAAGAGGAAGAAGCAATTCAGTTTCAAAAACCATAAGCAGTTTATTTGTCAATTTTAGTCTAAATGTAATTAAAGCAAGAGTATTCAGAGTGTAATAAGTTTCATGGTGCGATTCGAATTAAAGTAAAGACTATAATACTATTTCGACTTGATTTCCTGCACACATCAAAAAGCATATATTCTAATTTGTAAATTTATATTTCTTTTCTACTAATTTTTCTCTACTGTCAATGCTACGCATGTGTTGATTTATTATTAGCTAAGCTAGCATATTAAACTATTACACATATTTTGAATTGATCCCACTGTTGGATTTTGTAGATTAATTGGTCCCACAGATTCCAGCCGGTTGGTCATTCCTTAGATTTACTTAATTTAAGATTTTTACATTACTATTTGTTAATTCTAACATTAGAGAATTGATTAAGAATATCATTATTTTAATCACATTAAACATTTCAAACAATAGTAGAGCGATAACAGCACATTTGCATAAATCTAATCATTCATTCACTTCTCAACTTTCTACCGAACGTAAGATAATAATGGGTGTGTAAACGGAGGATAACGAAATGATAGAGAAAGCTTTAGGAAAAAATTGCGAATACCTGCTTTTGTAATAAAAATCTTATACGGAAGATGCGTACGTACGAAAGCGTCTAGGAACAACACCTTTTGGAGAAGAAAAAGTATAAAAATATAGTGGTATAAACGCATGAGAATAGAGAACAAGATTAGACTTCAAAGCGAATGGAATAAACGAACAAAGGGTTAAATTACAATGAGATATTTATTTGAATTATTTACAATTTATCAAATCAAATCGACTTCAGAATAGCAAATTACTTCAGAAATTAAACAAAAATATATATAACACGAGAAAATGTTCCTATGATAAAATTTACTTTTTATTTGAACTATTAAAAAACAAAAACCTAATGAATGTAATTTATTGATGGCAACTAGAAATCGGAATGAACCATGGGTGTGACTTTAGAACATTGATAAGATAAAGGAATCAAATATTAACTTTGCGGTGAATTTCTACCACTTGAAATTATAAAATTGTTTTTTTTGTAACGCCCCTTTAGCAAGTCTGCCTCGGTCGCATAGATTTCGATTCAAGTGGGAAAACATATTGTACTGTAACACACCAAATGCTTAATATATTCTACATACTGAATCTATGCTAGTTAAAATACGTATTCCTGAACAATGTTGATAAGCCATACGTCTAAAATTTGATAATCACTGATTTTTTTTTACAACACTTTCATGGACATATCATGGACATTATTAGCACATTAAATATATTCGCGGATTTCATCCGAATGATTTCGATCGAAAATTGGTTTAGATTAAGGATTCAGTCATCGCCAAATTTTGTCCATGTAATTTATCCTTATTTCCGCACTTTTTCCAACGCAGATCAATTTTACAGCTACAGAAGCAATCTACTAAGCCATTTCAGGCCATCATTACTGCATTTCTTTCTTCCTACAGCTAAACTACTAATAACAGTTTGAATTTTTACATTTATATTTTTATAACATTGTTATTATTATTAACGATTAAAAAAATTAAAAAACAACAACAAAAATATACATGCTACAATTTTTTTTAAAGATTATTCAGATATTTTTAAGTACCATAAGTTGTCATCTCTCTCTCAAAATCTGTTATATCTTGGAAAGCCTACAATCAGCAATATTGAGTGAGGATAAACTTTCAAAATATTTAGGCAAGAACAATTGTTTTTTAAAAAGATTTAAGGTAAATAGTTTAAGCACCATTTGATTTCATTGAGGAAATATAATTTCTAAATTATTTTGAGTAAATACAATTTTTTATAGGAATACAAGCGTACTTTTGTTGTATATTTTATAACAACAGGAGAATAATATCGACATGTTTCTTTCATCACAATATGGCATTATATTATGGTAATTATAACAGAAAGTAAATTAAAGAATTATGTATCAGAGTCTCAGAGTGGAATATATATTTAATAAGATTATGAAGTAGTACGAGCTACGGATGCAATATAATAGATTTTTTTAAATTTCTTAATCCTAAAATATCAATTTTTGTAAGCAACTTCGAAATAGCAGCAGATTTCTAAATATTCGAGTAGCGACTACAGGTGTACAAGTTACTATTTTTGGAGAGAATTTTTATCGGAATTTCATGTGTGAGACAGCATTGCTCAAGTAACTAACTTCCAATTTCATTTGGTTAACTGCTGCTTCCAGTTTGTCCGCTGAGTCTAAAACTTCAACTGTTTGGGTGAAAGGGTCATATCGCACCTCGTAGGGTCGGTGCATACTTTCTTGGACCCATCGTCTGGAACATTTTAAAATTCAAATCAGTTTGTTTATGAAATATGAATTTAATTCGATACACGAGAGTAAATTACCTAAATTTCATTTTAACGTCTTCAAAACTCTCAGCCACAAAGTAGACATCTTGATAATCCTGATCTTGATAGGGTTGAACTGCTGTAACAGTTGGTTCGAAGATCTTATGCTCAGGCTTATCTGAGAGTGCATGGATGAGTTCTCCAAAGCTTGACAGCAATCCAGCTCCATATGCTTTGGTCTTCCCTTGCTCTTTGCACAAACCGAATTCAACCGTGAACCAGTAAAGCTGCAATTGGAATTTAAACGTGTTTGATAACAAGTCAAACATATTTTTATTTATTTTTATTTTGGAAACCGTAATAGTCATACCGTTGAAAACTGCTCAATTTCTTCATCTGATGCTCCTAAAGAGGCTAACCCAAGTTCTTGGGAGAATTGGGCAAATCCTGGGTCAGCTAACATGGGAACATGACCAAGGAGCTCATGAATGCAATCCCTGTTCATAAGAATATTTAGGATTTGCATTACAATTTAAATAACTTAAATCTACAATTGTAATTCAAAAATTTCGAATTTAATTGTTTAAAGTTTTGTTTACATAAAAAATAAACCACATCAAACGGAATATAGAAAAGTAGCGAAAGCAATAGACATGTCTAAAATTTTAGGATATAATGTCCCCTATCCTATTTCTTGTCAGTGTTTTGACTCTGATGGAGGTTTTCTGATATACAGCGAATACATGGG
>JAQFYJ010000067.1:0-24241 GCA_034694685.1 Isotoma anglicana | reverse complement strand
AGTTATCGGTGTGACGGACGGACGGACAGACAGACAGACAGAGCGATCTCATAAAGCAGCTTTCGCTACTTAATAATATGAAAAAACGTCATATCGGGTCAACATCATACAACAGTAAATTAATGCTACTTTTCTCAGCTCTGCCGCTCTGCTGTGATTAAGCATAGTTGTGTAAAGTAATTGAATAGACTTCATATAAAAATGTGAAACTTTATCTTAATTAATTGTAAATTGTTATGTTTGCTTGAGTTTTATGTAGAACTATGTTTATCAAAATTTTAAGATAAGCTTTTAAAGTTATTTCTTGAGTAAACAACTTGGGGGGTTACATCAACTAGGAATTTAAATACAAGTTTAATATTCTAAATGCAAAAGATAAAACTTCTTCCTTTGGAAATATGAAAACCCAATCGGAATAAAATCAAGAATATTTTTTATCTTTATCAAAGCTGCCTCAGCAATACTTATTCAACAAGTTGAAACTTTGTAATTTTAAAAAGATACATATTTAAGGTAGTGATTTAGCAGATACATATTTATAAAGAAGTTACAGTAAGGTGCAAAAAAAGTTTATCTGCGGTTTGTTTTTGTTCATGCTCATTGGGTTGACTGCCTTATTTTTCTCAGAATCGGTTCGGTACGCTTGTCGTCATCTTAAATTTAATAACCTATAATAATTTATTATAGGTTTTCTCTATTCTGAATTGGTGGTCAATAGTTTCAACTATGGTGTTATATTGCATTATGCATTAGTGTATTAAACAAATCCTTTGGGTCTTTTTTGATACATTATAAAACTTAAAATAAAGCAGCGTGCGTACCAATGCTGTAAATTAATTAATGATTTTTAGAAATGTATAGTGGAGTGTATAAATATTATATTGTTGAAGTGATGTAAAATTATATTGAAAGAAATCATCAGTTTATGTTGTCGATGTATTTCTACCCTTATTATTGTGCACACTTTAAATCAAAGAGCGTTGAAAGTAATGAAAATATATTTTTTATGCTGAAAATAATACACAACATTGACTTAAAACATGTAATGAGGAGTTGGAATATTGATTAAAAATTTCAAATAACCTAGAATTTTTGCAATTTTTTTAAAAATTCTGACCGTACTTGTAGTTAGATTTGAACGGAAAATGGAAATATAAATTTCAAACCGTTCTAGTCTAAAACTATATTAACACGGTTGTAATCCAAATGAACAGATTTTGCAATAAAAAATTATTTTTATGCATTGAATTCTGTACATATTGACTTAAATTGTTAGAATTTTTCCATGAATTTAAGGCCTTTTAGGATATTTTGCATTTTTTGGTTTCTCGATATTTATATTCATACATCATAAATCCATAATGGTTGCTCCGGTCCAAATAAATAATGTAAGAACAATTTTAAGCAGTTTCAAATCCCCCTTTAGTTTAGTAACTTAATATCAAACTACTAACGATTTAAAACTGTTCTTGATATAACATTTCAATACGAATGAAATTCAATAGTCGCCAGTTACATTGTTTATTGCAATAAATGTTAGACTTAGAGAAGCATGATATTATTGCATTATTGCATTATAGAAGAAAACTGCTAAAAACGATACCATGATAAAGTAACAAGTACTTAAAGTGTTACCTGACGGATACTGTTCTCACCTGAGATTCTACCTGTTGTTGCATATCTTTGCACTAGGTGATGCAGTTGTCATGATATTTAGAGTCATTGTTGTGGTTTGCTAACAATTGTGCATCTACGATGAGAATTTTCTTAAGTAGTCTGCTGTATAATGATGCATTTACAAATTTCCGAGTTTTCATAGAATGCGAATTATATGAATCAAAAATATTTTTTAAAAGATCATTTCGAATATTAAAAAGACAAACGATAAATGCTTCAGTCAGGGTTTAATTAATTGCTTTGCTTTTATTTATTTTCTTAACTTAGGATAACGACTAATTTACATTTGTTAAATGTGGGAATGTCTTGTATTAAGCTTTGACGGCTTAACTAAATAGGATGTGTTGATTGTACTTCGATGGATGATTGATATTCATTCATTTTTCTCACTAATTTCGTCAGACACTGAAATTACCTAAGGGTAATAGGTACAAGCATTCAACTATCTAATTAAATTATAATCACTCACAACCATTTCAACCAATAAATGTCATAATAACGCATAACTACAATAGGCACACGATATTGTACTAGTATAAGGTATCTAATAATAATAAACTTTTACCCCAAAGCAAAATATCAAATCAAACTGATTTTTCAACCTTTAGTCAAATACTTTTTAACTTGCCTTGATTTGTCGTTCACAACAATTCCATGCACTAAAGATTAATAATACGCTCTTTTTAACCTATTGAAATTTTCTAATTTGATACTATATAGATTATTGACTTAAAAAGAATTCATTCATTTGTATTTCTTTATACATACTATAATATAAGTATTGCGTTTTGTACGATTGTTTATGATTGCAGTCATATTTATAAAAGTTTTTGTTTGATTTGTCTTGCTTATAATCAGTCATCTCATCAGTATTAGAATTAGCAGTATTAAGTTGGTATAATTATTAGTGAGCAATTGCAACTGAATTGATTGTCAATTGTTATCAATTAGATTTTAATTCTAACTAAAATGCTGCCTTAATTAAGTTAGGACAATCCCTGCTTTGTAAACTACTTTATTATAACTACTGCTATAAGATTTCTGTAAAATGACTATTTTTCCTAATAACAACATTTCATGATAAGAACTCCACAAAAATATGTCCCTCGGGTTGCGTTGGGAAATTCATATATATTTATCATCATATCATGCAGAAGTTGAGTCTGGAAAGAGGTTGACCACGGACGGGATGAGAAGGATTGTGTTCAAAATGCACTAATCCCAAGTCATAGTCATACCAAAGGGATTTAAACATCTTTCTTGAGTTTTGTTGAACATTTGAAACGGTTGATTAAACACATCTGACCCCAAGGATTTGATAACGTTCTTAAGTTGCATTTAGTAGGCCATGTGGCTTTTAGTTGAAAAAGGGATGAAACTGATGTTATGTTTTTTTACACAAGTCGTCTGCATTTATTTTCATCTAGGGATACACTTATAGTATATTATACTACTGTTGGTTGATGTGATTTTCTCCATGCAGAAGATCTGTTCAGATTGAGCTTTTGTTCAGTGTTCAACTGTTGTTATACTCTCAGCGTTTATTTGAGCTGGATCATTTTTTGTATTAAGGTTGCCAACCAGGTGTGCAGAGGACTTCAGGTTTCTCAAGATTTTTTTCTCATAATAATATTATTATTATTATTCTCTTCAGATCATAAATGTAATATCTACGGTGTCCGTCTGCACAACATTTCGTGCTAGTTTTCACAGCTTGCTTACTTATTGTATATATTTGTAAAAGTAGAGAAGAGCTGCACTGGTTACTGGAAATGATATTCCAGACTGGTAATAATAAGTAGTAAGTAATAGTAGAAATCTGTATTTTTTGCTATGTAGCAGTAGTAGTTAATTATAATAATATTAATATTGTAATAAGATGAAACTAGTGAATTTCTTAGATGCTATACACAATATCCAGAAAAAGTTCGGAGCATATTCTCAGGGTAGAACTTTCCAGGGATCACACTTGGGTCTGTGTGATGACTTGGACATACAAAACCACGTGGACATTGGCACAGTGCACTTGTATTTACGTCGCTTATTGTTGAATTTGACTTTCGTTTTACTGTGAATAGTCTGCAGGGCTCTTTCCTCTCGCATAGTCCTCGCTGTTATAACAAAAAAGTTTGTAAAAAATGCTCAAGGTTTTTAACATAACGTGTTCAAGATAATGCATTTACAAGGGAGTAAAACAGTAGCTGGGTATTTCAGAGGTATGAGACCACTGTAGGATATAAGGACTTAATGAGTAATAACAACTAGAGTTTTAATTTTTTGTGTGGTACTTACAGTTCGAGGAGAGCATGCGAATGAGAATTTGAAACCGACTTTGTCATCATCCATAGCATAGGCTTGTCGCTGTACCATATAAGCAACAGACTCCTTAGGACAAATGCATTTAATTGTTTGCTTTATTAAGTTTTCCCCATCTGTAGTTAGTACCCAGGTGAAATCATGAAAATTACGACAATAAGGTAATTTTCTTACAGGTTCGCAAGTCTGAAATAAAATTCATTAAAATTGTTATTAACTTTGATTACAAAAATGCATTGAGAAAAAAGTTGTTTCCCAAAGAAAGAAAGTGGAGAAAGCCAAATCAGGGTTTGTAAAGATTGATTAGATGAGAATCCAATGAGATACCTTATAAATTCGTGTCTTATCCATGATGGTGTGTCCATCATTTGACGAAGTAGACATGGAACAGACAGGTGTGTGAGATGGACAATTGCATTGCTTCTCCACCCAAGGTTTATCATACACATCAATTTTGTTACATACTGACAAATATTCACACTCAGGTAGTGTTGTTTCATTCATCTATAGAAATCCAAGAAAAATATTAAAAAAGGATAAACACCCTCATCTTGTCCTGATAGCTGATCATGAATGTAATTTAAGTTTGAGGAAAATCTTGCCTAAAATTGGTAAAAAATGTGTAGGGAATGTTCACGTAATCATATGTTGTCATTTAATTTCCATTCAAGGTATAATCAGTTCATTTCGTGCATATTTAAATATTTTAAATCATAGAGGATAGTCATCTTAACATCGTTGTAATAACCATAAGATACCACAACCAAGGTAGATCTACTAGTATCTAGTCAATCAAGCTATAAAATACATACTGCTCCTACTACTCACTCTTACCCCTTCTAAAACTCGTATTCCAAATATTTTACCTGAGTTTTCTATTGCATACTTACGCTATATGAAAATAAATGGCTTAGGTTTCTTCTGCGAGTGGCTGACAGAATACAAAGTAACAATGCAATAATGTGATTCAACAGATTTGAATGAATGAATTTGGCATTGTTATGAATGAATGAATGAATGAATTGACTATA
The DNA here is from genome assembly GCA_034694685.1 of Isotoma anglicana. Lineage (NCBI taxonomy): Eukaryota > Metazoa > Arthropoda > Collembola > Entomobryomorpha > Isotomidae > Isotoma > Isotoma anglicana. The sequence continues at coordinate 19,217 of JAQFYJ010000067.1, read as the reverse complement.
TAACGATAATAATAAGCAGGAGTAGGTGATATGAGATTATTGTTGACTGTTGTACTTCTCTTATACCTTATAATATTATTATCATTATTTTATTATTTTACTCTAGCTAGCTACTTGTAGTGTTATAGGACCAGAAGAACCACCGATTATTTGCAATAGAGCTGCCAAGTTTGATAATAATATTCTAATATAATTTAAGTTAACTGCTCGTAATATGCATACAGTTTAATTCTTCTTAACAGGCTTTCCTTGAACATGAGAAGCATGATGGATGATGAATGGCTACTACTGAGCTTTTAGGGTTTGTATAATATGCATTGTAATTGCGAGTGAATTGTAATTGTACTTTTGTAAAATTGAGGTGAGCTCTGATTTTTTAGGTTTTTTTTCTTCCCTTAAGTATTGTAGTTTAGTGGCATTGCTGCACAGTGATGTGATGTGATGATGTTGATGTGCTTTATGCATAAATGCTATAAGGAATTCGATCCAGTTGTTAAAAGGAAAAAATCATTCATTCATCTCTTTGGCATTTTAAGTTAAATTGATGGTGGTTAGGTTGTATGAGAAAAGATGATTATACTATGATAGTACGAGAATGCTTGTATTTTTTAAATATCCTCGTAGCCTAAAGGTGTTTTAAGTATGTGTGTATGATACACAATTACCTATAGCTGATGATGATGAATGAGTAAGCATGGAATTTAAATTGATTGTTACACTAAACGAGAATGATTTGTTTGATAGAAATGTGAAATGGGAGTGGAGGACGGTTAAAATGATGGAATGGAGGAATTGAGTCAATTTAGTTTCGCGTGACTTCTCAAGGGTGAAAGTAACTTGTGAGAATGCAAACTGACTGACTATATACCTAAATTTTAGAGTATTTGTACTTATTTTATACTGGTGTGGTTCATGGAACCTAAGTAGTAGTAAATTAAACACATCTCACATGTGATGATGAGGTGATAAAAATGCTAGAAAATGTGATGATGAGTCTGAGATATTCTTCTGATGATAGATGGGCTTATCCAACCATCCGTAACAATTAATACACCAAGACCAAGATATAAAGGTTTTACTCCTTATAGTAAGAAGAGTCAACTAAAAATTTATGATATGGATTTCCCAATTTTTCTGAGTAAGTAAATTTTGGGTAATCCCGTAGCAAGTAAACTTGAAAAAATATCATGGAATATGGAAATATGATAATTTTCACATGATCAGTATCAGAGTATCACTGTTAAACAGATTAATTAGTAAAAAAACGGTGAATCATAACTCAACTTACCCCATTAGCATAAAATATCCTATTTTGAAGAGCTGTATTTGCTCCCGTAGAAATGGACGATGACGCTATCACAGCATAAGGTTTAGTTGAAACGAAGTTAAGTTGTAAAAGGACAAAAAATAATGTGGAAATTAACTGCAAGGTTTTGCTGGTCACACTGATATCGAATATGTTTTTCATCTTCAGAACATATTATGTTAACGAGTTGATCACTATTGGGATTTTTGCGTGATTTTGTTCACACACTTTGCTTAAAGCTCACAACTAATTTTTCATAAAGAAACTTTCTCCGTGGTATCAGAGTTTTTGTTTGAGCTTGGTTTTAATTAAAATTAAGCTTTTACAATATGTTTTAAGGTAAAAGCCAAATGTCTTTAAAGTCTATATAGATTTTAAAAGGTTTCTAAAGAACTAGGTACACACGCAGTACTAAGAAGATTGAGTCTCTCCACGTGCTTATTTTCTCTCTGATATCTCAACTGTCTTTACGCACTTTTATAACTGAAGGTGAGACAGGTAAATGAAAAGGTGTATTAGGTTGATGATGATGATATTATTATTATTACAGGTAGTAATAATACAAAAGGCGGCATGATCAAGGATAGGGTACCTTGACTAGGTTTGATTTAATCGTATAATATTTGTTAAAGTAATAGTTTGGTCTGAAACTAGTTACAACCAGTGAAAATATCATATGCAAATAGGCACAGATAGGAAATAAAGTTATTCCTATGAATGTAATAATATATTACATTATTATTATTAGTCTTCTTGAGTGATATGTTGATAATATGAAATGATAGTAAAATGTTGAGGGTGATACGTGTGGTGGCTGCTGTAGACTTGACGGTGGTAGTTTGTTGGCGTAGATTCGAGAAGTGTGTGTTTCTTGGAAGGAAGTCGTAAGAGTATTACAAGTAGAAATAGTAAGTAGTTGTGTTTCGTTGAGGTTTCAAGTCTCAAATGTATGAATGAAGTCTCAGGAGTTGTAAAGGTGTGTTGAGTCTGTCCATTTTACAATCAGAGTGGCTCTTTTCTTCAAGATCGATGATGAGTTTGACTTCTTTGGTGAAGCACCCAACTGTTGGAGGAGGGTGAATCCTATAATATTATGGCATACGAGAGTACGAACGATGTACGACCAGTGTGGAGTATAATATTATGTTGCACCTTAAAAGTTGAATTCAATTGAATATATATGGTACGATGTGTAGTTAGTTAGTTTCACAAGTTTGTTACATCTGGTAGTTAATAGTTAGCAGGATTGGAATAAGTACTCAGTCAGGTGAATGGCACAGTACTTACTGTTTGTTTCAAAGTTCTTAGGGTACTTAGACAAGTTTCTTGTATGAAAAGTGAAACAAGACAAGGGTCGCTACCCGTATGTGTGGTTGTGCGTAGAAGTTTTACGAGGACTGATGATGATGATTACTATTATTATTATTTGGGATAAAAGGTACTTTTTACTAAAAAGGTATATGTGAACTAGCCAGCTATACTTTTTCATATTAAGGGTCACAGGAAGGAAGCAGATCCAAGGTAAGTCAAGGCAGCAGGTAGTTAATCCCTTAAAATGCAATTGTTAATGGAAAATGGTTTATGCTTACTACCTGCTGCCTTCTTATTAGAGTTCAGGGAATACTGCCTGATGTTGTACTATTGCAAGAATAATGGTGACTTCATTCTTAAATTTACTTTATGCAGGTGAGGAGTTAAAGTACCCTTAGGTTTCATCGAATTCGGTTGTATTCTTGTGTTAGTAATGTTAGTATTGCTCAACTTGAATTTGTCTAACCTAATTTTAGATTACTAAATGCAGAGGAAGTTGGCTTATCGGCTTTTATAATTTTTTTTTATTAAGAGGTGATTGTAATTTAATCTAGGTTCCGTTTCGTAATGCAAACAATATAAAGTTGTTTAATTTTCATGTGTAACGCAAACGAGTATTTCGTAAATTAATTTAAAAAACATGCACATTTCTAGGAATATTTTATTTAGGAACTTAATTTAATTAACTTGTGTATTTGCACATTTTTATTAAATGCTCATGAAATTTTCTGTAAAACCATTTTAGTTTTTAGTTGTGTAATACTAATGTGTGGGATATGTTTAGAAATAGGTAAATAGTGGCTACAGGTGGTAGTGGGTACAATGATCAGAAGATGATAATATATTAATGTTGATTTACTTTCAACCCTAGGGAAACCTTATGTTTTATACATCTTAAAAGTTTCAGTTCTTTGAATGTAGATGAAAAGAGTAGGTAGGTACCTTTTTACTATTTTCTCATTCGGAGGGAAACCGTTTCTTATGTTATTGAAAGTTTTAAGGATAGATCTTCGTATTTCCAATGAAGGGAAAAGAGCAATTGCAGCTACTTCATCTTCGGAAGGAACAATGAAAATGATGTATGGTGGTTACTATCCACATCCATACCTTTTATGTCAGTTGTACATATACTACTTTACAACAAGCTTCATTTTTCAATACTAGTATAAATTGGTTCATAGTGTAAATTTTACCTTAGAAATTGAACTTGGTTCACAATTGTAGAAATAAATGAAGGAAAAAGTAAAGTAATCAATGAAACCAGCAGTCAGTGAAAGATTCGAATTTGTTTCTGGCAGTTTACCTGTTGTGTATGAGATTACCTTGGCTGAAAATGGCTAAGACATTTGAAGGTAGACTAGACAGCTTTTATATTTTATTTTATGAATGAAAAAGTCTTTATCAGATGTTCTTTCATCTAGCTAGTTTTCCATCATTTTTCTTTTCACAACTTAATATCAATGAGCCATCACCTTTTACCAATTTTTCTTTTATTTGAAATGAAATAAAGTAGCGGAAAGAAAGAAACTATAGTTTGATGTTTGTAAAGAGTGTTTTGAATGTCTCAAGACGAGAAAGGTCCAGTCACACTTTTATTATTTTACGCCTCATTGGACAGAGTGGTCCAAGGTCTGAGCAACTTTCTCGGTTTATTCTAAGAAACTTTGAATTTGGTTGGATGCGTCGAAACCTTCAAACTTTTTGTAGTATTGAATATGAACCATTTATATAATAATGTACGAATTGGTTGACCATTTCTTAGAATCAAAAGTTATTGAAGTTGTTATTCAGAACTTTATGCAAATTTTTTGACATTGATTGATTCTAAGATAATTAATTTTTTAATGGACATTAAAAATGGGTAAATTTAAGACTAGTCTATTCCTTAGTTTATTGTGTTTTTTAAGAGTCAACAACATTTAAATATATTTTTTCAAAAAGCGAAGGGTCCATATTTTATAGTGCCTTACTGACAGAGAAATTTATTATGTTCTTAGTTCTTGTCACACGGGATATTGTTCTATGTTCAAATCAGCTCACAACTTATCCTCACTTACAATTTTCCCCCTTTAATTTATTTCCAAGTTCTGTTTGTATTTGTTCGAGAATTCAAGATTGTGTAACTGTCGAGATAAGAAGAAAGGTCATATAAGTCTTTGTAAAATAGGTTCTATTCATTTTACTGATTATTACAAGGTGACCATTAAGTAACCTGAATGTGTTTATTATTATTACTTAGGTGTATTGTTGGGCGAAAGAACTTTTTACTTTTTTTAGACTCACTCAAAGTGCTCAGGTATAAGATGACATTACATTTTGAAAGAAAATTGTATTTTCCGAACAAACTTATTGTTAGTCCATAAGATTACGTTGAATAGGTTGGGTAACAGAAGAAGCAGTTGTAAAATATTAAGTGGAAAATGTAAGTTGGGACATAAAGCCAAAAAGACATTAGCCCGTCCTTTTGTAAACCCACAAGCACACAAGTAAGTCAGGAAGCTACCAGCACCTGTACGTCAATTGTCTATTATGACTTTTAACAATGGCTTTCTGTAAATAAACATATCCATCACGGTCATCCCCATCCCAAAACAGCGTGTTGAGTTAAAATAAACTTTAAAAAACAAATAATCATTGACTACTATTCCTCTACATTATGAAATGTATTGAAACAAGGTAGCTTTTAGGCATATTCATCAGTTATGTATATATATATGTATAGGGAGTTGAAACATTGCCTTAAGTAAATACACCTTTAACCCGAATAAATATTATGAGACGAGAATGATGGTCAGGGATGATTACTTTTTAGTTAAATAAGTCCTAATGTCTAGAGGAAGTGTCTTGTTTACAAATGACCAAAAACTTTTTTATGTCTTCTAAAGGTACTTATTTCTCCAGCTTATGAGCTGTCCATAAGGGGTATAATGGGCTGCTGGTTGAGCTCTAATGTATGTATTTTACTCTCTAATTGGACTTAAGATGAGAAGCGTCGTCAGTCGTCGGTAAAAATTAGAATGTCTCGTCTGCCCTTGATGATTTTTCTTCAGTTACTTTTAGCATGCAATGTACCCATTAAGGAAAGCTTCATCTTCAGCTAATATATAGAATAAAATTCATATAATGGAATAAAAATTGTGAAATAAAATCGCAGTAAACTACTTTGCAGCCACCTGATATGCTGATGCCTGAGAAATTGTCACTCTATTCCATATGCAAAGAAAGTTTAGGAAGAATCTAGAAAAATAAAAGAACATGCTACACGAGTAAAGTTTTATGATTAGGTCATCGCTTATTGTCTGTGGGAATAAAAATCCAAATTGAAATCAGAAACATTTTGATTGATCTCGAATAACACTTTATCAAAATGATAACAAAAATGTTTGTTATCTTCAACCTAAGAAAGGTTTCGTATGTCTTTTTTTGCACATAAATTTATAATATTGAAATATTGGATAACATATTGTATTTGAAGCAAGTATGGCATTTAATTACATATTTTTACAATTAAATAAGTCACCCAGTTGAACAAGAGCGGATTGCCAACCTGAATATGTTATAAAAAATAAGAATTGATAGAATTAGCTTTCAAAGATATTTTTATGATGAGAGGAAATTAAGCCAGTTCTAAATAATGTGACGCCTTTAATTTTTTTAGCATTGTAAAAAGCTAGCAAGTTATATTCTGGCAGTGAATAATGATAACTGGAGCAATTAAGATTGGAACAAAATGTAAATTAGACTTGGGATTTTTTATCTATCTTCAATAAATTATTGTTAATGGTTTTGCAATTGGCAATGAAATTTTCCTTTTGAAAGCAATACAGACAGGTTATTATTATTATTTATGTTATGTTATCGTAACGGGTAGTTAGCTAGTTGAAGTAGAAACGGCTTATACTTCCCGTGGCGTCAATCCAGTAGCACCAGATTAACTAAGTACAAATACTTTACATCCATCTAATCTGACTCAAGGTATAAACTCAAGTCAAGAAGACCACTATTTTTTGCTTCCGTATTTTCAAACTGACTTTTCTCTACAATATTATATAAGCTGTTTTAACTTTTTTTAGTTATATCAAGGTAAGTTTAAGTAAAGTATAAAATTATAAGGGGGCACTTGAATGATGAAGGTTGAATTCAACTCTAGTGTAAAAAATAGCCTTTTTTAGATTTAGATTCGTGTGTCGTTCTCGTTCTTCTTGTTCCTTAAATCTTGAATTGTAATTTCTTAGACGATATAAGTTGCGTTGTGTACTTACGAACTTGTTCATAGCTCACGTACACGATTTGTTTTTGCCATAAAGCTCCAGTCATAAAGTTTTACTCAAGTCGGTATCAAATATTTAATAACTGATTGTTTTTTCATAAAATCGACACAAATTAGTTTTTCCATGCGTTTACCATTTCTTCGCGTAATTGTACATAAAAAACAGGCAAATAAAAATGAAATTATCTAAAATTACAAAAAATTTCAAATGTGTTTATCAAGGAAAAGTCGCTCCCATAACTTTTGAATGGTACATTATTAACTACCGGGCTGTAATAATAATATAATGTGAAGTCCGTAACATTTAAGACGAGGTTTGATATTTTTTTCCATCGCTCTCTGCCTTGATTCTTATCCTCATCGTAACACAGTAGCAGTAATTTTTTTGCTCTGAAGAAACTAGAGATTCATAATAGCTGTTTTAAGAGATAAGTTTAATCTTCGCCTCAACTCAAACTCACGTCATTTCACTCCTCCTTCCCACCTGTTGCCAATCGCTTACACTTCATCTATATTCTACTCTTCACGCTTTTACTTCTCTAAAAAAGCTTCAATGGGCCCTTTTTGTACTTCTTCTGGGGAATGAATGTACTTATGATGCAATTGCTACTGTGCATCTATCTTTTTATTCGGATTGAACGTGTACATATACCCTTTGGGTTAGAGATTTGCTTTTCAGTCTCACCTTTTTCTTCTAACTCCTGCTTCTTTTTCAAACATAAAATTCCATGGCCTTTGTCTTTTACTATGTATTTTCTATTATGATTATACATGTCAATGAAATTAAAACAAGACGCTTGTGCTACCCTAAGGTAGTTGACTCACTTGATGGGACGATGAATACGGATAACAAGGTGATTTCTCTGCTATGTCATGGTGGGTTGTAATTTCATTTTGGTTTAGCTACCTTATAACAATCTTACTTAATAGGTTACATCAGAATTTATATGTGAGACTAATGAAAGCTATTTAGCATTCTGTGAACTATTTTATTGTTGAGACTATCTGCCAGAATTGACGGATTTAAATTCCCTTCCACGTGTTCCACACGGCTTGTTTTACTTGACGATCATTTTTTTAAAGTTAATGATTTTGTGGATCAATATATTGTTACCTTTAGATTTATACCCCTTCATCGTTTAAAGACTAATTATTTGAGACGAGTCATAAATCAATCTTTTTAAATTATAATTCATCTAGAATAGATATAGAACTAACAAAAACCAAGCATTGCAATTTATTTGCTGCATTTAATAAAAAAGGAGCCCTAGTTCGGTTCGGATTTATAATTCGGTAGTAAAACTGGGTAAAATCATAAACATTTTAAAAATGAGAAAGCTTCAAAAGAAAAAGAGCCCTTACACATTTGTGGTATTATAAAAGTCAAATAGGTTAGTCAAGGGTGATTTACGAAGTTCTTTTCTGACTTTTCTCAGCGATCTTTAAATGTTAGTAACTGATTTATTGTTTATTTTGGACAGCAGTTGTTTTAATGGTAGGCCACGCCACCATAACCTTGCTAACTGGATTGTAAGTTAGAAAGCTTTGAAAAATAACCCAACTGTTGAGTGAAAAATAAAAGAAAGAAATATCGTAGGGCTGAAAGTTGAAACTAATTTACCAGCTAAGGTACACGCTGACTAGGCAATAATTTGCTATTGATTAATGGCTTTCATAAAACAAAATAAGTTGATAAGGTAGCACTGTTTGTTAGTTTCTACTCGCACACAAGAATAAAGCAGTAAAGTTGGTAGTGTCAAGCAAGATTCTAAAATTTGTAATCTTGATCTTAGAATGATTTGAAATCTGATAAAGAATTGTTGGGGTTTGGGTTAGAAATATTGTTGACCTGGTTGCATTTGTACCCTTTGCACCTTATTTTATTCCCATACGTCCTACTATTGCATTTTATAAGTATATAAAAAGAAAGTTTAAAAATGCATTTTGTAAGTTAAAGCTATTTCTTTTAAAAAATATCCTAAAGATGCTGCTTACACTTACAACTGTTGAATGTGTAGAAAATAATGTGCTTATAAGATTATAAGCAATATGAGTAAATAGGCTGCGAGGGGGTGATTATTTGTTTCGAGGTAAAGGGTACTTGTTGAGTGTAAAAAACTACAAAATGACCCATCTTGATCTTGCCCTGGCTACTGTATTTCACTCACTCGTGTTTCTCGAATTAAATTATCCTGTAATCGTAAATTTGAACTTTTTTCTCTCCTCTGTATCTCTCTTACTACTTTTTAAATCTCATCTCCAGGGCTTTTTGTTCATTCGTTTATATAATTGTATTATAATATTCTTGGTTTTTTAGTATCTCGTTTCAGCTCTTTCCTATCTAAGTTTTATCAGTTTATAATATCATCCATAAGTATATACCAGTATTTTAAAGTTTCAACCCTCTATTTCTTTTTATCTCTAAAATTTACTGCCCTACTGGGTTACGCAGAGAAAATTTAATATATCTATTATAAGAGTGAGGACTATAATAGAACATGTATTTTATATTGTTTTTATTTGGACACGGACGTGGACGAGTGAACATAATAATAATAAAAGTATTAGGCAAGTACATATCCATCCATCCAATTCCAAAAGTTAATGTTGAGGTTGATTGTTTTTTATGTTATGTAACTCCTGTTCAATAGTCTGACTTATTCTTTATTACCTGCTCCTTGCGTCTACTATGTCAGGTGGAGTCGGACTTAAGGTAACAATACACAATAATTGTAAGGTGAGGCTTAGTTGAAGCGAAATGATTCGATGAAATATGAAACGACTATAGGACTCAATAAAATATGATGTATAATGATGATTAGAAGTAGACATCAGCTAGTAACAACTATAAATCTGATTTGGATTATTGTTCAGGTTTCTCTCATCGTTGACAGCTTTAATGTCTATTCTGAGCTAATAATGAGTGTATTTTTTTTACTTATCCCTCTGCACCATATATCTTAAGATTAGTCAAAGCTTTATTAACGTAACTAACTAGTTGAGCACTAATTTAAAGAAGTAATGTTAGTTTACCCGTTCGTCCCCAAGTGACTTGAGATTAGTTCTGGGAGAGTCTCTAGTTAGAATTGGTTTTATCTAGTTTATTAGCACACATAGAAGGGAACTTTCCCCGAGATTACTAGTTTTTAGGATGATTTTACGCTTTTTTTACTTTAGAAATGAGCTTGTAGTGAGTAGATGCTTAGAAAATTATGTAGTATTAGAATAAAATAAAGTTCATCTTATTTATCGAGTAGACATCCAATGTCTTTTTAGCCTTGTCTTGTCTATTTGACAGGAGCTTTGTTTTTAGAGCTGGCAAAATTGGCTGATTGGCGTCAGTCTGTCAGACATTTGAGTCTCTCTCTCTCTCTCAATCCTGCTTGCTTACTCTCTATTGTGTATATTTTCTATTTGTTGAATTTGGATATTTGCCACTTGTTTAGTTTCTTGTACTAAGTAACTTAATAGATTGGAATGAATGATGGCTGAGATGAAACTGGCCTAACAGATTTTTATGTAATGGCTGCTTCTTTATCCTTAATTTATTTCCATTTTATTATTCCGCTGATTAAGTTGATTTTTCAGCTTACTTTATCTCAGAAAATTTCATTTATGTAAAGCTTTGGTCCTGCGAATGAAATTGCATTATAGTGAAACATGGCTTGCAGTAGTTGCAGTGATATTAGATTAGAAATGTTGGTGAAAGTTCTAGAGATAAATGCGATAAGGTTATTCAATTACGGCTTGTGCACTCTTCTCTTAAGAATCGTGTGACAAATGTTATGTATTCCTTCGTGAATTTGCGGTATATTAATAATTGTATGTTTTATTTTCAGGTAAATTATATGCCGTGCTTGGGAGACGAGGAGGAAGGATTTTGCACGGTGATTTACAAGAAGGGTCAACAAATTTCGAAGTAACTGCTCAACTACCAGTGATTGAAAGTTTTGATTTCGCTAACGAAGTTCGGCGCCAAACATCAGGACTTGCATTACCTCAATTGGTATTTAGTGGTTGGGAGGTGAGTATCTATCAAATCGTAATAATAATGAACTGTTTTATGAGTAACGATTGGTCATTTAAGTTTAAAAAACGAGCTAGGAATACAGTTTGGCGTGAACGGAATGATTGAGGTGATCTTGATTGATTAATTATTATAAGTTGAATATACTCTCTTCTTTGGTTCGATTGTTGGATAGGCAAATAAAAGGCTTTCTAAGAGAAATGTTCAGTTTAAAAGCTTCTATTACAATAAGGATTTGGAAGTTCAGCTCAAGATAGAGGGTTCATGTTTTTAAAGTTGAAATCTCAGCATTGAAACTATATAGAGTTTAGAGAAAAGGATGTATCTTCAAAGAAAACTAGAACATGTTTTTAGTAAGCTGTAGATGGGCGCCTGAATGTCTGAAATTTGACCCTGTGCACTGACCACAAAGATTCATTTGTAATTTTCGTTGTGTGAATTGACTACTGAGTTCAATCAGTTGGACCCGATGCTCATTTTTATTGTCTTCTTTTAGTCTATTCTTCAAAAAATCTTGTCATTATATCGGTGATGGATTTTTCAAATTGAGTCGGTTAGGTGTCAACCATCTGTTTTCAGGGGAATGAATGACCTGCTTTCTTATCAAATAGTTGATTATGTTTTTGTGATTTCTGTAGTCCAAGATCATTCTAATTAAAAAGGTAACTTCATATAAGAGAATGAGAAGTGTTCTTGAGATGTTGGATAGAATGTTTATGCAGGGGAATATCATTTGAAAAAGCAAAGCTAGGTCAACTAGAAGTTCAAGATTGGGAGTTTGATCTTTAAGGAGCTCAATTAAATTGTTGTTGTGAATATAAACATAAAAATCTAAGAAACTTATAGATAGGAATGTTTTATAATTTTAGCGAACATTTTTACACGGAGGATTTGTTTAATTGCCCTCAGTATGAATATAGTAGGCCAATAATGGTGTTGATTCAAAAAGTTCTGTTAGAAACTGCATTACTTTTAATATCCTGATTGATCGACACCATGAGGACATTGTGGCTGCTTTGGTTCAGATTTAATTAATACAATCCGTGTTGAGAATGGTTCATGAGTTTAATTCAGACACACATTTTATAAGTCGGACCTAGCGGTTTAATTATTTACCCTGCCAAACTCTAATAAGTTTAGATATTATGTATGTTATATAAGTTCGAGTTTTATAAAATTGATACTGTTCACTCACTGTGTGTGTAAAAAGAAGCTGTGAAAAACAACAACGGCTGTTCGTCACTTGGACTATTTGACCTAAGAAAGTGCATAAATGATCAAGCTTTCATCACTTGATTTGACTGCATTCCAATCTTGTTGAATTACATGTATTCAGGCTACTTTCCGGCCATTATTGCACCTCCTGGCGCCTGGATGGTGATCTTGTGAGTTTTCGCAATATTTTAGGACGGTTATTAGCCCCCATTGGAGTCTGCCTGCAAGGAGTCAGGGGAGAGAATAGGATTTTGCAAAGATATAGTGTTATCAGTTATCATGTCAATTACATTCTTGAACATCAGGTGAAACTAGTCGAAGTTGAATGAGAATGTAAAAGAAACACTAACTTAAAAGTGCTATGCTTCCATTTAATCCTCAACGCATTTCATTGACTGAGAGAGCACAAAATCTTTATTATGCTAAAAAAATAACAGTTTCACACTTGACCGTAACGTTTCATCCTATTTACGAAACAGTAGTATCAACCAAGTACGGTGTACACGGAAGACTAGAAAGAAACTTCCTCTTATCTTAGTTGTCATTCATAAACGGAAAGATGAATAGCAATAGCCATAAACTCTACAAATTAGGTATATCCGATCCAAAGTCACCAATTTCGAAGTTGTTCCTACTAAATAGATACTAGCAGCCCATATCAAGTAAAGTCTCAAGAATTTTTTAAAAAACAAAAAATTTTTTTTTGTATTCTCCTATCGTAGATTTTTTATATTTGCACCTTTTAAATAGTATTTTAATTTGACATATAGGAATGCAAATTCATTTCTTCGTAGTGGAGTGGCAGATCCCGGTGCAAAACGAAAAAGCATTTTTTAAGATTCTTATTCCACGTTGGGGGTTCATTAGTAATTTTGTCGAGTCACTATCAATCTAATTTTTACCTTTGATGTAGGATTGTAATTTGATTGCAAAACTGCGAATTATCTAAAACAGGGAAAAAATATTTTGTTTTGTTCATCCAAGCAATTTTATTTTACAAAAATCGCAACAATTTACATATTTCAGGTTGTAAATATGGCATATTAGCAACGTTAGGTTTTCATGCAGGTATTCTGTTTTTAAGGTATTTTCTTAGCTATCGTTTCATTTGTGTTTGTTCTCTATGAATTCCTTGTGATGGTAATTTTAAAAATAATTTCGAGACCAAGAGATGAAATAAGCATCTAATACAATGTTAGAAAATTTGTAAAATGTTTAAGCTTAGCTAATTAGATAGAACAAGCAAGAGGCTTGGTATTTAATAAGGATAAAGAATGCGGAGTTAATGAAGTTTGAAAAAAAAATCTTTTTGTGATGATGAATGGGGGAGTGATCTACTGACAATGAAAAAAGACCAGGATGGACGGTTGGAATGGAATGTGATTGCAATTTTTTGAATTATTTTGCTTGAGGGTTTTTGGAATGGAATTTTTATTTAAGCTATGGCATGCGATGGAATTTGTTGGAGCGTGAGCGTGATTTCATTCACGCAATCCGGCCATCATCATCAAACCCCAAGTGAAGAAACAGAATCATCCGCATCATCATTTTGTAGACCATTTACGATTTACTTCACTACTTCTTTCTGTCTCATTCTCATTTCTGAGGAATTCACATTGCCCCGAGATATACAAGGAAGCAAACAAAAGCTTTGTAAGAAACTAGGTATGCTTTTTATCTCCTTTGGCCTGAAGACTTTTTTATGACGAGATATTTGATGGATGACATGAACTCAATGTGGGAAAGAGTGAGTGAAAGAGATGACGATGGTTGGTGGTACGGCTGGTATTTGGTGGACTGGAGATAAATTGACTTGACGATTGACCAAATGCTTTTCGCAGTACACGGCAATGAAAAATTAAGTAAATTAAAGTACTTTACTAGGAAAGAATTTTATTGTGTTGCGTAACGATTCAGAAAGATGTTTTTCCTTACGTCATTATCAACTTAATTGTTAGTTTGTTCCTTTGAATGTTACTCTAGGAATTTTCTTTAGAAATTGTCTCAAAGTTTTAAAAGGAGGAACTTATATAGTTTCTCTCGGTATCAGAATTCGCAGTGACTTTTCGTAATGGGCAAAATAATGTTTTTTGAATTTCCAAATGAAATTATTGTTTTGATTTTAATTGTTTATATTGTTAATGATTTGGTCTTAGTTTCAGACTTTTCATTTTATTTTAATCGAGCATAATTTCTCATGAACTTTGGATTTAACAATTTATTCCAACTACATCATCTCAGAATGGCAGTCTGAAATCGTGCTTTACTACTAGTTAAAATCCCAAGTTAGCTCCCAAGTTTACGTATTTTATAAAGTGCTCTATATATTTCTTTCGTGGTTATTTTGCTTATTAATTAAAATTGTTTACCATTCTGAAGGTACTAGAGAAGGTCTTCTGAACAAATCCTGTCTTTCTGAATTTGAAACCTTGTCAAGGGCAAAATTAACTTTGAGAATTTTTTTCCATTAGAATGGTTCATTTGTTAATGCTATGCACTACAATATGTTTGTCGATTACTTTTCAAGTATCATAAACTTATCAGCCCAAATCTTGGTAGATAAATATCATTATAATCTACAGTTTATTGCTCTTGTCAAATAAAATAGTAAAAATGGTATGAAGTCCTTCAAAATGAAAGTGTACAACATTGTGCACTTACGCAGCTTTTTCAGTAGTCGATTTGAATAACAATTGCATTCATTGCAATAAGTACATTTTCAAATACCTTTCCGTCCATTAAATATTTGATATTTATTATGCCTGTAGAAAAAGACAAGTCACCCAGCGAAGACTTTCACCCTAACAGTAAACTTCAGTATGTATTCGTGATATTGAATCTTCTTTTCCAAGAACCTATGCGTCTGTACATTCCGATATCCTTCAATTTGGTCCATCATCTTAATAGCATAATATTATACAAGTGAAGAAAACAAGACAGACAGCCATCATATTTTTGAAAGCAGTAATGAACGGAGATTTTGATCCTGGTTTACGTAAAGTTTTTGGATAATTTTGGGTCTTGGTATAAATTTTTTCATCGAAAAGTGGTCGGATTGCATATTTATTGGTAATTTTATTTGTAGTTGAGCGTATCGTTTTAAATTAAGGTAGGGTAAGGTAAATGCTTGGCAGGGGGCTGTCTTTTTACTACGGTATGTATTTACCATAAAAGGTGGATCCCACATCCATCCATGTGTATTACCAGATATACTGCTGCTGACTTCTATTATTTAACGTATTCCACCTTCTTTACCTGAAGACTTTTCTGTAAAAGATTTGTGTGAATGAGAAAAACACGTGAATGTAGGCTTGGCCCTTCTGGCCGTTTCATTTTCATTCATGTGCTGCGTTCATTCATAAAAATTGTCTTGTCTGTTGAGGTAGCATGTTCTTGAAATTTATTTTAGTCCATTTGTATTCTAATTCCAAATGAGGGTTAATTTGCTCCTTCTACTTCTTCTTTATAGTAATAATAATATGCCGTGTATCAATGTCCGCTTTTATACTTTTCACCCTTGTGTGTGACTATAACCACTTTGACTCCAGATCAGTAAAATACTAGTTTTCATTTCAGCATTTATTTCATAGGTCGGTGTTACTCAGAATGTAAGAGGAATGAATGAATGAGAGTTTCATTTGTTCAGTACTTTTTTCCTTAAGTTTCTACCCCTTTGAGTATTACAGTTTTATGTCTATAAGTTCTGAAACAGGTTGTTATTATGAAAGAGGGAAAAAGTAGACGTTCCACGTTGCAAAGCAAGTGTACTTTCTAATAATTGTTAGTTTTGCAATGACAATAAAACTGCATAAAAATGAATGAATGTATGTATATATGATATGCCATGGGATGAGAGAGATTAAAATAAAAATGTAGTTGATTCATGTCTTTTTTATACCGTGTGGTGGTTTTCTTCGGTTGTGGTAAATGTCTGGTATTAGTCCTCACCTTTAATCATTCTAAAGCAGAGTTAACTATGCAAAGCAGAAATTAAAGTAATTGGTAGTTGCTTGTGCTTTCATGCATGATTACTTCTGTTGAAGAGATTTTTTTCAGTGTCGTCGAGTGATCTGATGTGATATGCAAGATGTACTTGGGGCAGGTATATAATATCATCACTCTTGTATCATTTTTCCTCCAGGTGTACAATCTCGTCGTTGAAACTTGAATAAAATGCGTGGCAGTGGGCTTGGCCCGTTGGTTCGACTGCACCCAAAAAATTAGTGCGTGTACTTAACAACTACGTCTTCAGATTCAGATCTCACATCATCTTGGCTTGGCCAACATTATTACTACACACAGAAACAGAAATCTACTAACTTTTTACTCTCTCAAAGTCAAGGCTATAATATAATTTTATTATAATAATGCATATTAAAGGTTTTATGTTTCACCAAACCAACGTTGTTGTCGCTTTAATTTTCCATACCAGTCAATGAATGAATGAAACGAAGCGTATGTACCTTTTGACACACAGAACAACAATGACAGGTACAACCTACTTGACGACACACACTTCTTCTGGCAATTTCTAGATGTTGTTTGGTAATCCCCAAAGGTTGAGATTTCTTGAATGGTTAATGCAATATGCAATAGTGGAAACTTTTTAAGCGTTTTCTTTCACATGGATAGCTTCTTGCACTTTATTATAGAATCAGTCTCGTCTGAATAAGAGGGATTCAAAAAAGGTAGAAGGTATTATTGTTGCAAGTTACTATTGTTAATAGTCATTGAAATTTGAAATGAGAAAGCATATTAAGCATTGTCCATCTATAATACTAACAACATATTGGATTTATTGCATAAATGTCAGTACGGTTTAAAATCTGTTTGGAATTAACATACTGTGAGAGAGTCAAAGCCTAATGGTCATCTGAACTGACGTAAAAATTGTTCAATGAATGAATGTAGTGAATGAGTGAACGTAAAAGTGGGTGAGGGACTGCGTGAATGAATGAATGAATTGCGAAATAAGGTTTCCGTTTAACTCATTCATGAATATAATATTCTTGTTGATTGCTTAAGCAATGGCTTCCACGATGATAATGGGGATGGGAACGGTGTAGAAAACATGTGGTAGGTTTTTGAAATCCATCTCGAATGTTAAATGTCGTGACAGGAGAGGCAGTTGAATAGATTTAATTTTCGTAATACAATAGAAGGGTTAGACAATATTTTTCTCATATTATGAAAGGTTAAGTTCATGATGAGTTTTAAGATGATTAGTTTGACATTTTTTGACGTACGGATGAATCTCTGCAAGCAAACAGCACGGTATTTATTTACAGTATTTAACAAAAGAACGAAATCTGTAGTTTAAAGCGTAAGGAATAAAAAGATAATTGAATTTAAGGGTTTGTCAAGCCACCTGGATAATAACATAGAATAAGGCTATAATACTATAAATGTGATTCATGTAAGATGTAAGGTAGTGGTACTACAGACTAAATAATATTCATTCATGGTAGATTTTACATTCATGGGAACCTTCTTCAGTCAGGCGGAGTAATAATAATTATGAATAACAAAAACATCCAGTCTGCCTTCTGTGGCCAAGCCTTAATCATAAATTGATATTCTTATGTTTATTGCATTTTAAAAAGCTTGAATATTCTACTGATCGTCAAGAAGTATTTATTACTTTTATACAATAAAATGTACTTTATAAGGGAAACAGATTGTTAACAAATGATGGATGAAATAATATTCTGAATTAGTTTGCAAGTCAACAGTTACTATATTATATTATTCAATTTATTTTCAGGTCTTGGAAATTGATCCGTTTTGGCAGCCAACAACAGAAGAAGAATACCTTCACTTCGGGGAAAAGGCTGATACGGAAAATCGGGCGAGAAAGTATATGAATGGAGTGAGAAAACGGAAGGGCTTAAGAGTTGAAGAGAAAACAGTCGAATGTGCCGAAAAACAAAGAACTCTGACAAGGAATAAATAATTAAGGTTGAAGTTCATGTTGAGAAAATACTGGAGGTTATTGTGACTCAAAAGCTCGTATGAAGTAAACAATGAGATTATTATATAGTGAGTTTTGTCGATTGTGCAATAATTTTGGAGTTTTTTTGGATTTTTTGAAAATGGTTTGACTCGTTGTATGCTTCTGAAATTATTGTGGACAAAAGTTATGAATTATAAAGAAAAAATAAAAAGATTTTTGACTTCAATCTATCCGAAGGAGTTTATGTGTTATAGAAATGATTACGAGTCTGAACTCAGTTCTCATGATATGAATTTGAATGTGGTTATAGAAGGCATGCAGCATTGTCTATTTCAAAGATGGCAATTTATGTTATTAAAGGTAGCATTTTGCAATTACTTTCAGTATCGTCGTAAGTTCTCTGGTGTAATAAATTGTAGCAAAACAATCTGAAGCAGTTTGTATTTTAAAAAATTGTGTAAATAATATCTCTGAATTTGCACTTATTCTCATAAAAAACTAAGCGTTACAATAGAACCATAACTGTTTATAGATAGCAGATGCATTTATTTATCGTATGATTCGCGACAAATTCGACGTGAAATTCTAGTGCACAGTATATCGGATAAGGACGACTTTATAAATTATTAATAACAACAACTATAGATAGCTGTTTCCGAAAAAAGCCATTAGTTAGCTTATGTGGTTAGTCGCTAAATGAGTAAATGCTGACTGTCCAGACGAAAACAGGTCTTTTTGAATCAACTAGAGATGCCTGTCTTCCAAATGGTCAAAGATTTTGAGATGCTTAGCTTTCTGTGAATGAATTTTTGCCAGATGGAGCAATGCTGTGAACAAAGACTACTTTCGTTGTTGTGTCCTCAGTGTTTAATATGATCATGATCAGTCTCTAAATTATCTCAAAAGTATTGACGTATTGTTAGAAACATAAGTTTCTTTGCATGAGATTTATTGTGATGCATGAATTATGGGGTCGTCCCTAACTATGATATTGGTATCCTTATGTATTTGTATTAGATGTCCATGCAAGATGATACTAATCTATCAACTTCACTACATAATGTCCCCTATCCTATTTCTTGTCAGTGTTTTGACTCTGATGGAGGTTTTGATGAAATACATGGTGTAGAATAGG
>JAQFYJ010000066.1:0-24375 GCA_034694685.1 Isotoma anglicana | reverse complement strand
CTGTAAGTAAATATATTTTTTTGCGTTCTGTACATGTTTTGTAACTATGAATTGCGAGATACGTGCTCACAGAACACTACATGTAATTTGTTGTCTCTTCCACCAAAAACGAAACAGTCTTTAAATTTGTTAACAATCGAAAAATTCTGTTCATCCATTCTAAAGGAGGAAAAACATACATGCTTTTCTGGATCTTCTAATCCATACAAAATAAATTGATCGTTTTTCATAGGTTTATACATAAGGCTACATGATCGGATGATAATTTGTTCTCCTTTTTCCTGCTGCATTGTTCTGCTACAGAGAATACTTGGTGAACATTCAGGTTTGGCTATGAAAATCTCATGTATCTTCTTTCCATGACTATCTAGCCTCAGTGTCCGACCATCAGAAGATACAATTATAACTTCGTTAAGTTTTTGAAATCTACAGCAATGAATGATAGGAGAAAATTGTAATGTCTCTTCACACAATTCCTTGTCATCAAAATGCCACAACTAGAAACATAAAAATTACGAAAAACAAAACTTTAGTATCAATAAAATGTACACGAAAGATAAATAGTATATACGATGATTGAAAATTAAAATGCAAAACTACATTGCTAAAGCATTCATAGGTACGTACCGTGTCACCAGTTTGAACATCTTTACAATCGACGCCACCAATTGCTCCACAAATAACGACTCGCTTTCCATCATTGTTTTTCATGATGACTGGTGATGTGCAGCAACTATTGCAAATTTCACCCCATGGCCATATAGTATCTCCGTTTTTTAATGACAAAGCAGTTAAGCCGTGCCGAACAGTGGTAACAAGAACAATGTCAGCCTCAATCACAGGATGAACTCCAGAACGGATACCTCCAAAAAACTTCTTTTTCCATACTAGTTGAAGATTCTATATAATGGACCAGAGAAAGTGTTCTTTAATACTTAGTTTTATCTTAGAATTGTAAAATGGATCGGAATTTTAGTATTTGCAAATAATAAGTTCTTTGGTTTTTTAATTCTTTCCATCCTCTGTTTAAATTTACTAGGCATTTTAACGATAAGAGGACTTATAAACATAATAATAGTCAAATAATAATAAGTTAAGTTCACCGAAAATATCGAAGGGGGTGTAAAACAAAACTACGTTTTAAAATACACAGATAAATGCAGGAATATAATTAAATACTTACCTTAGAACGCAAGCAGTAAAGTGTATTCGAATCATCTATTATTACGACGAAGTTATCTTGATTATTTATAGCTGGTTTTGATCGAATAGAGCCGTCACATGAGAAAAATGCAATTACTGAACCATCAAATGAAGACAACTTGTACAACTTCTTATCGTGGCATCCTGAATATACAGCAATTAAAATTATTTTATGATTTCAGTTATCCCTTGTAATTCTTAATTTTTAAATTTTAGCTAAATCTCGGTTACAGTCAGATATTTATTCAATGGGTTACAGTAGTAGCATTTTACATACTTGATTAAAACAAACTTTTTATTTATAGCCTTCAGTGCTCATTCAGTGATTCATTAACTTACCTATATATACAAAGGATCCTTCAGAATTAATTACAACTTCCGACTCAACGCGATCTGGAAGTGCCCTGATCCACAAAACTCCAGCAGAATTTGGTACAACACCTAGCTGACAAAATTTCCTTCTCAGTTCGAAACAATCTACAGCAATTATATGGCCAGAATGTGAGCCGACGAAAACAATTCCCGAAGTCAGCCCTACAAAATTTAATAAATATGTCAAGTTTGTATCATCGTTTCCAGACTATTATTAAATTGTTTTTAATAAAATAGGTACAGAAAACAAACCCTCAAGTGAAACCGTTGTGTTGGCATCAACACATAGTCTTAGATCGTATTCGCATGAAAAAAGCACTCGCAGTGGACGAACATACACGTTTTGTAGATCATGTTCAAACGACGAAAGATCTTCGAAAGACTCTGAGTAGTAGCTTTCTTGTTCTTCACAAAATTTCATAGAAGAACTGTCAGAGAATGGCAATGTTTCTTCACTCAATGTGATGCAAAAGCCTGAATCTAGTATTTTTGATTTGAAGCTTTCCACTGTCTCGGCGCTGACAAGAGCTACTTTTGCCGTCAACGGTTGTTTCGCTATTGCATGTTTTAAAATACTACATATTCCATGAAAAGTGCTCCCATTTAAACTGCGGAGAAGCTGGTTTTCATATTCTTCGTGCAATTTAGTCCCGAACATGTTAAGAAGATAAAAAGAGTTTTCGACAAACCATGTAGCTTGGGCAGAACTCCCACCCATTTCATAGAAATTCTCTTTCAATACCATTTTTAAAGGAGTTTCACGGTTTCCAGTTATAAAATTCCATAATGGATACAAGGTTTTAATTATTGTTCCTTCTGCCATAGAATACATTCCATTCCAAGGATAATTCTGATTTTCCACGTACTTCAATATCGTTTGTACGTCGATTTTTCCATTTTCATTTATAGGAATGGAGTGTACTGCGACTATGAATTCAGGATAAAACTTCGGAGAAATGTCAAGATAAAGGTCGGGAACAAAGTTGGCACGAACGTGCCTTCCAAGTCCAAGCATGGAAGAATGTTTTAGCTTTGGTACTACAAATAGGTATATCTTATCGTTCCTGAACACACACTGAGCCGTTTGAATTAAACCTGTTTCCAAAGCTAATTCTTCTATTTTTGCCAATGGTATTTTCACGCCGGATCGCTTAACTATTGAATCAAGGCGTCCAACAAACTCCATTTTCTGATTTTTCAGCTTATTTCCAAGTGAACAGTAACCATAGTCGCCCGTTTTGTAAGCAAAATGTGTACTACTTGAACTTTTTTCTAAGGTGCCAAAGGGGGAATAATGATTGGTATTTTTTCCAAACACAATGTGCCCTTCATGATCAATAACTGTGCAAAAACGGGTTTCTGACTCTGAAAAAAATTAAAGTAAATCAACATAAGAGTTTACAATTAGTATGTAGTGGAGTTAGTCACTTGTGAAAGAACATTTTCTAAGCTCTTTGGGATTGAAATGATGAAACTGAACAAGCCATAACTATAAAAATATTTTTAGGAAGTTGTGGACTTATTAGGTACGCATAACTTACTAATTATAATCTCTCCAATACCAGGCAGAATTGAGTTTTCGAGTCTTGGTAACTCAACAACTACAGAAGTATCTTTCAAATCTTGATCAATTAATATCCTAGGATCTGTATCATCAAGATCAATTATTCCAAACGATGCCCAGCATGACATTTCAGTTACCCCATAAAGGTTAATCAGCCCTCTTAGGGAGTTATACATATCATTATCAATGAAGATTTTCAATTCTTCCTTTGATAAGCACTTTTCTCCACCCAGTGCTAATATTTTGAGGGAAGTCGTCTTTTGGGTGAAATAACCAATAGACTTAAGGTCGTTTCCAAATTTTCGTAAGAATGAAGGTGTCGTTTGTAGTACAGTAACTTTATGTTTCAGCAACACTGTTCCCAATCTTGATCCATCCAATTTAACGTTTTTTGGAACGAATAAAATGCAGCCTATCATATTAAAAGAAAGAACGTGAAAAGTACGTAACCAATACAAAACATGTAGGAAATAATTACTTTGAAGGTTTTAATGTTAGAAATAACTGGCTTAGTTTCCAGTAAGTTGCATCATTTTTTCCAAGCTTCTTCAGTGAAACTTAGCATAAATGTAACAGTGTCATCTTGTATTGTATGATACAACTTTTTCGGAAATACAGCCAAAGAGTTGCTACTTTAAGGTCTTGGTTAATAATCCATACATACCTCCGCTTCCAAGTGCACAAAAGAGATCCACAATAGAAGGGTCGAATGTGGGGGGTGAACATCCGAAAACTACATCATTTGGTGTAAGCTTCCAAACTCTCGAAATGAAATCACTTATATTTGGTACAATAGATGCATGGCTAACAAGAACCAATTTTTTATCACCCGTTGTTCCGGTAGTTTGCATAGCATACGCAAACTCGAATGGTTGTGCAGTAAAGCGTGGAGTTGCTTTTATTTCCTTTGATAAATTATCAGTTGCAACGATAGGGAATTGAATGATCCTCAGTATTTCTGACTCTCCATGAAACATTATCTCGATAAAATCCTGATTAATTGCGTTTTCTAGGATCCAGGTATCATGACTGGCGAAAACTTCTTCATCTATTATCATATATTGCAAACCTAAAATGTTTCGCGCATTGGTAACAGTTCTCTGAAAGTCGTCATCATCTGAAATACTGTAAATAGCTTGTCCGGATCGCATTATCCTAATTTCCGAAATTAAAGAAACAAAATTAAAGAGACAAATTATTAAAACAATCTGGCAAATTCACATTGGAACTTCTGACTCACCCTATTTGAATACAAGGATAAAGATGATTTTGAGAAAAAGAAACTCCTACAAAACCAGAAAATCCTTTATGCAATAGTTTCTTTTCAATCACTATTGCAGCATGATTTAAATCTTCATAAGTCAATTTAACTTCAAAGTTCCTTCCATCATCATAAATGATTGCAACTTTCTCAAGGTTGCTTTCGTACTGAAAGAAATCAAAGAGATATTCGTTGGGGAACTGATCCAATGAGTTTTGTTCTTGTTCGCTTTCAAGCCTTATCAAGCTGTATTGCTTCTCGTCAATTGGGTGAAGATGGTCTTTCTTTCTGTACGACTTCATACTTTCTCTGGTTGCTTCAACCTTAAAGCCTTTGAAAGAAAAAAAAACAAAAAATGCAATATAGTAACTAGTTAAAATGCAAAAATGTAAAATGCGAATGCAAAAATCAAATTTTGATTTCGCATCGCAAAAATTAATTTGATTTTTCTAATTTACAATATACAGTATAATTATCTTTCGTTCTCTTCTCCGCGCTTTGAAAACGTAACTTTCCTTACAAAAATGACAAAAAAGCTCAAAAATGCACCTTAAAAATTGTACTTACAACTCAAAACTTGACCCATTGCAGCCACCCCGGATAAGTATGATCGTTATTAGTTTATAGGCGTTTTATTTATAAATTATGATTTCGAAGAATCGTATTCCACAAAATGTGAAATGATGTCTATTTTAATACTGGTTGGTGACCTGTGTCCGGTGCTGTGCTGATTGCTGATGCTGACATTAGATTATTATAAGAAACGATATTTAGTAGAAAACTACTCTTCACTCTTATGCAACTTTAGTATGAATGTAGTGTGTAGTGGGGTCAGTATTCAGTATGCATATGCATGCGGTTCCATTCCAGTAAGTAGCAATTTAATTTTGTGGCTAACTTACTATTTCTATACGACACAATAGTATAGTGCATCTATACGTAGTTAAAGAGTCTTATTTCTCCCGCAATTTTGTACCCGGGACAAAAATTGATTATGAGGTAGTTGGGTTTTTGCAAATAACATATACGTACGGTCAAGAAGAAATCTCTACCCTGCGCCTGTAGCTATGTAGTAGATAGGTCGACCGAAGAAGGCAAGAAAAACAGAACAATAATATTTGAGTGATCTTACCTTACCCCTACAGTGTACAGACGAACAGAAACGTGCAGTGAGGGAATCCTAATTCTTCATGTGTGGTTAAAATATTTCTGGAGTTTTTTAGAGATCAGTGAACGGTAAGAAAATTTCGAATGTTTCCAACAACTCCAACTTCTTTTTGTATTCACCCATTTACAAAATTCAACATGGTTATAACAAAATAATTATTGTTTTTATTAAGGGACGGCAAAGGGAGAAAAATTAGGAGAAATTGGGAGGAAAAATAACGTGGGTGTGGAGTTGTGGAGTGAAAGTGGACTGTTCTATTCTGAATCTTGAACGACTGTGACCGAAGAATATAGGGAGGACATGTCAGCAGGTGTAAGGTCGGTGTTACCACCTTCAAGGTTCAAAATTGTCAAGGATGGTTTCTACAGGAAAGTTGTTGCCACTTTGCCCAAGCCTTATCAAAAGTTTTATTATGAGTGGAAGGATAATGAAGATAAAGAAACTCCGGTGCATTGGAAACCTCGTGAAGGAAGATGGGAAAGGAATCCTGAAACTGGTGAAGTGTAAGTATTGTTTGAAGGATATTAACTTTAAAGTCCTTAACAGATGAATATGCCTATGCCACTCTTTATGTTATGTTAATCGTATCACAGATAAATTAAAAGTTGTGGCTAACAAAAATTAGTTTATAATTGACATTATTTTTTGATAAACTGCAGGAAAGTAATTCAAAATGAGCCTATCCCTGTCAGTTATCCTAATGAGATGCATAAAGGTATTTGGGGAGGCGAAGGTGTTATCGATGGACTTGTAAAGAAAGCAAAATACCGAAGTCCTGTTTCACGATTTTGGACTCCAACGTTAAAAAAAACTGTTGTTTATAGCGAGATTTTGGACAAGTATCTATCTGTTACTGTCACTGAAAGAGCACTTAAGCTGATTGATGAGAGTAATGGATTTGATAGTTATCTACTCAAGGTAAGATACATTAAAAACTTAATCCGTACAAATAATAAATTTTTATGAAAGTATGGATTTGAAGAGCTTACTTCCATATATTCATTTTGTTTACAGACTCCAGCGTATGACCTCAAGAGCTTACTTGCTTTGAAATTAAAAAGAGTCTTGCTTTTGACACTAATTGACAAAAATTTCTGCCATAACAATCAAGAAAAGCAAACAAAACTTCTACAAAAGTACAAAGAATATATAATACCGGTAAGAATAGCCCGAATTGTATGTATTCGGAAAGATTTGATTAGACGTTAGAAAAACAACTAATTTAGCACTTTTGTTGTAGAAAGACGAAGCCGAATGGTACGGATACAGTGTGGAGGAAGCAAAAACAAAGTATGAGTTTATCACTAAACAACAGGCAAACCCAAAACCATTAAAATATGAGCTACGCAACAGTTATATTGAAGAATTAAGGGAAAGTAAGGATGATGCGTCTCCATCAAATGGAGTATCTCAGTTGTAAGTAGCATTTAAGTTAGAAGTCTCAAGCTATTTTTTTAAAAGTAACTTATGTACATTATTATTGCTTGCTGTACAGAAAACCGTCATGGACAACCAGACTGAATCCTTTCTCAAAACCTCCAGCGGCTTCATAAAATGTATACGTGATAATGATGATTTAATGACAAATGACTGTAGATGTACGTTGTAGAGCATCTAGTTAGATAATTAACGGTTTTGTGACTAAAAGTGACATGGATACTACAATATTTAGTTCAATATTTTATTAAACGACTCATGTTATCTTAACTAAAATGTTTAAAGTATTTGTAATTATAACAAAATAAAAGAACTTAATGACATCGATTTAAGACAATTTCTTTTAAGTAAAATCCAGATTTATTAACGTGTAATGGTATAAGATATCGTTAATTTATTACACTTTATAAACAATTAAAGGAAAGTAAGTACCTTAGCAAATCGTTGTTACTGCTCTGGTAAAAAGGGCATTGATTTGATAATTTTGAAAATAGGTTTAGTCCGATTAAATAATACTATTTTAGGATGCCACAACTCAATGGTCTTATTCTGAATTCTACGCTTCGTTATGTTATCTTCCGAATTTTCACAGGCTTGAATGAACTCCTTAATGAACTTATTCTTAATCATTTGTTTAATAGAAAAGTACTCCTCGTTTAGATACCCGGATGGCTCAATCATAGTTAAATAAGGTTTATATGACTTAGCATATTTAATTGTAGACTGTCGCTTCGAAGTGCTTGTTTTTTGAACTCCACAAAACTTGGGGTAATCGTTAGTGAACGGTGACATTTGCTGTAGACGAATCTGAAATTTTCGGATTTTGAAGTACGGATAATGAATGTCGTACTTAAATACAAAGAATCGAGTCTTTAACGTTTCTTCCAAGTACTGGATATCATTGCACATAATTGCGTGATGTATCTTTCTAAAACTGTCTACTTTGTACTTTTTTAACGGGTCAATTTCACTTTCAAACGCAGAATCGGTCATCGCACTCACTATTCCAGTTTCTATTCGTGTTTTTATTTCGTCATTTGGATACACGCAATGAAGTGGCTTCGTCCTACAAAACAGTAAACATGTAAGAAAATCTTAAGATAGGAAATTAAATGGAAGGTAGAGTGATCAGTATAATAAATTTGTAACAAGAATATAATATTACCATAATGGATCTATTAGTTTAAAAAAGCTTTCAAACTCAGCAGACGACATTATTGGACGCATTTCATTCAGTTTATTTCTTATTATATGCTCCCAAGATGTATCTAAACAATTGAAATTAATTATTTAATCATTCGCATTCAAAAAAGACCTTTAGTTTCTGGATTGAAAAAAAATTATTTTGGAAGTTGTGTTTACCTGATTCAGGTACGCCTGCACTTGCCAATTGCATTGCTTCTTCGTTGCCATTTAAAGGCGCAGTGTTGTTCGCAATGTTCACCAAACCGCTTTCACTACCACTAGGTTGGTTATGCTGATTTTCTGCTGGTGCGATACTAGTCCTACTGGAGTCACTTTCACGAGTTGATCTTGAGTCACTTTGATTCAATGGAAATGGAGATACTGGCCGGTTCATAAATGGATAACTCAAATGTTCCAGAGTTCTTAAATTTGCAAGCGTTTGAGCCCTTCTCATTGGGTTCCACGTTCGTTCCCGATTATATCCTGAATGGGTCGAGACGGCCACCACACTGTAATTTAGTCTTGCGTTCGAAGACGAGTCCTCCCATTCTTCTCCATCCGTAGACAAGGGTGTGGGTGAGACTGACGCTGCTCTAAAGAAATTTGCCATACTTGATAAATTTAGTCACAAGGCACAAGGAAAACCTGATAATTTTAATTGGATTTCAGAGAGAATATTATTATGTGAATAATAAAAAGAAAGAAAATCAATTTTCTCTTCATTACAACACTCAAAGTTTATTGAACCATGACCATAGCAATAGAAATATACAATAATCATTTAATGCAGAATGCAGTTGTAGTCTTGCAGTGTAGTTAACGCAAGCCCTAAAAATTGCTACAACTTCTGGGAAACTATGAAGATGATTTGCAAATTTGGAAATATAGAACGGTTTTTTGCAAGAAGATGAGGCATATGCATTGCACATTGAGCAAATGCATGTGAATCTTTGCTCACAGAGGGAAAGTTAATCTTTTAGCTGATCGAAGAATTTTGTTTTAGCCAGAAAAGTTGTAAAAAATAAGTAGTGAGAGTGAGAAGTTTCTAATTTTTATCTTTCTTAATATTAGTTTGCATTTTTATTCTGCTAGATTTTTTCATCACTCGGAAGAAGCTTTAAAATATGAGGAGTCGGACAAATTCAGGAGTCCGACTGGACTATTACCATCGGCTTGTTTACAGGACAATTCTGTGTTATCAGGTTGTTTAAAAGTTATCATTTCATATTTAAAAATTACATAATACACTGTTAAGACGCAAATACGCAGTATACGTTAGTACATATATTAAAATAAATTTTAAAACTGAATTGACTGTGGCTTTTAGGACCCAGTAACAGGGCTTCTTCCAGCTAGTCCAACAAATAAACATGCTTGGATTCGAGACAATGTCTACAGCATAATGTCAGTGTGGGCTTTGTCGATGGCATATAAAAAGAATGCTGATATGGACGAAGATAGAGCTAAGACGTATGAGTTAGAACAGGTGTGGAATGCGAATTACTATTTGCTTTTATTTCACTTGCAAGACTGCAACCTTCGACTATATGATATCAATTAAAATGGATACTTCTATGTCATTGCGGTTTTCATTTTTATAATTTTTAGAGCTGTGTGAAACTGATGAGAGGTCTCTTGATGGCTATGATGCGGCAAAAAGATAAGCTGGAAAAGTTTAAGACGTCACAGTCACCATTGGATGCAGTTCATGCTAAGTACAGTTCAGAAACTGGACAGGCTGTGGTTGGAGACAGTGATTGGGGTCATCTTCAGATCGACGCTGTTTCCTTATACCTTTTAACGCTGGCGCAGATGACCGCTTCCGGTCTCCAGGTTGTATTCAGTTTGGATGAAGTGGCATTTATCCAAAATCTAGTCTTCTACATCGAATCTGCATACTGTGTACCGGTACTTTTAATTTTGTACTCAGAGACTATAACTGGAATTGTGAGCATCAGAGCTTTTTTAAAAAATGTGATGAACTGTTTAGGATTATGGGATATGGGAACGAGGTGATAAAAGTAATCATGGTCTGCCAGAATTAAATGCAAGTTCGATTGGGATGGCAAAAGCGGCACTTGAAGCTATGAATGAGCTTGATTTGTTTGGTGCTAGAGGTGGACCAGCCTCAGTTATTCATGTTCTAGCTGATGAGGGTCAAAAATGTCAAGCTGTTTTGCAATCAATGCTACCTCGAGAATCTAACTCGAAAGAAGTAGATGGTGGTTTGTTGTCTGTAATCAGTTTCCCAGCCTTCGCAGTTGATGATCCGGACTTGATTAAGTTAACCAGAAAGACAATTGTTTCAAAGTTGCAAGGACATTATGGGTACAAAAGATTTCTTAGGGATGGATATAAAACTGCCAAAGAGGTATTTAGACCAGAGGCACATAGTTCTGGTTCTGAATATTTTATTAAATTCAAGGGGCGTATTAAATTTAATTTTATCTTTAGGACCCAACACGATTGTACTACGAGCCTTGGGAACTACGAATGTTTGAAAATATAGAATGCGAGTGGCCACTGTTTTTTTGCTATATGATAATTGATGCATGTTTCAGGAATGACAAGGAGGCTGTCATTGCGTACAGTGAAGCTCTTGATGAGGTATGTGATATATCAGTATAAAACAGTTGTATTTAGTATTTTTAATATTTACAAACGAAATTTGTTCCAAAGGTTCTGGTTAAAACAGACGATGGTCTTCGCCTTGTACCGGAGCTATATGCAGTACCAGCGGAGAAAGTAACTGACGAGTATAAATGCCCTGGAAGTCAAGTAAGAGAGCCACTGGGACGATGCCCTTTCATGTGGGCTCAAAGCCTCTTTATAATAGGGAAGCTACTTCAAGAGGTATAGTAAATAGCACTATTATGCAACGTTTTCACCCATTGTCAAAGCGTAGCTAAAAGCAATTTTACCAAGAATATAAGTATCGTATCATTTCTTTGGTTTGTTTGAATGCAGGGTTTCTTGGCTCCTGGAGAGTTGGATCCGCTAAATCGAAGGCTTTGTTCAGAAAAGAAGCCAGATGTTGTAGTTCAGGTTGGTTTCTATTTTAAAATGAACTTTGGATTGCCCTAAAGACAAGTTTTAATTAACACGCCCATCTATGTCTTCTCTTTGTAAGGTTGTCATATTGGCTGAAGACGAAGCAATTAAAGAAAAACTACGCAATTTCGATATTCACGTTCAAACAATTGCTGAAGCGGCACCAATAGAAGTGCAGCCTGCAAGAGTTTTGAGTCACCTGTACGCATATTTAGGTACAAAAACAACTATAACATTTTATACTTAAAAAACTATTGTTGTTTGTATTTTTTTCTGTTACATAATCCAGGAAGGAATAAAAAGTTGGAACTTTCTGGTCGGAAGTCTCGCGACGTAGGGATTTTATGCACAAGTAAACTATACTCACTGCAGGACAAAATATTTGCTTTTACGCCACAGGTAATCAATTGGACTAAAATTTAAATATTCTAATTATGGTTTTTGTAGTCATTGTTGCCAATTTTGTTTGAAGGTTTTAAAGTTTTATGAGTTCAACGAAAAGGATTTATTTTTGTCAAACATGTACTGTATAATTTTTTTATTACCTTGTCTTTTTCAAGCACAACACGTTTCCAAATGTTTGCATGCTTACAACGGCACACATAAATCCGTCAAAATTAGTTTTACACTTAATGCATACTTTATACAACGAGTTGGCTTAGTCGTTTAATTTATTTTTACTAGTTAATGGATCAACAGCGGTTTTACATCGCATCCGACTATGAGCTTATGATTGACAACTTCAAAAATGAGCTAAATTTTCTGAAATCTGCGTGGCAGAACGTTCTAGGCCGACCTTTGGTTGTCTTTACTTTCAGACATGTTCATCTAGGTTGGAACATTTCCCATTTTTATTTGTTGTTCAATAGCATATTTTCTGCATTAGATTATCTGCTTTATATTTATGTATTTCGGTTGGGTGCATGAGATTCAGTCATAATCGTATTGTGGGATTGTATTGCATGAACATTCAGATTACTTTACTCTAAAGCTTGCACATTTACTCGTTGTCTTCATTTGATTGCTTATCTTGATATGATATCAAAATTTTTCCACTAATTTCGATATTTTTTAGATACTTTCTTGTCAGATTAAATGTTGTGACACTTGGTGACTGATGAGGGTGTTTGATTGTATTATATTTGGGTATAGAGCTTTGACTTGGAAGAAAATTACATGATGTTTGACTCGGAAGTATTGGCTCACAATTTCGTCAATGACTTGGCTTTTCTTACTAACTCTTGGACTGGCTTAATTGGCCGACCAACAGTCGTTGTACCGTTTAATTCATCTCTTCTTGGAGGTAAAACTGACTGTGCAATACATTGTTGATTTTAAGTGATCAATAGATCTCTGTGAATAGTACGAAATATACTTAATAATGGTTTGTGTGATGGAAATTCGTATTGCTTTCGCTTTCAAAGTTCAAAATATTTGTGTGCAGTAAAAATTTACAATTAACACTCTAGCTTAGCTGAAACTGTCAATCCCAATAAATAACCTTGAAATGTTTGTACAGAAATGAGTTTCTGTTTTAATAAGAGTTCATAGCCTATTAAATTGCAAAGTACTAACTACAATCTGCAATAGCTCTGTGCTAGGATAAAAAAATCTTGAAGCTAATTTGTGTGAAACAAGTAAATGCAAATTTATAAATTTCAGAGGACGGAAAGGTGCCATTATCAATAGTGACCACGATAAAGAAGTTACGAAGTGGCTATACTGTTGGAACCAGGTAAAATCAATTTTTGTTGTCGATGTTTTTCGTTTCAGGCAATTCAATTTGTACTTTACTTAATCATTTCTGTTTGTTATAACGTTGTAGAGTTACATTGGGGTTTCTTCAAGACTTCTTGAGCACTTCTTGCATAACGAATCTCAGCTTTCTGGGCAGTGTGGAAGAAGGAATCCCTGAAAGTAAGACCGTTAATTTAAACAAATAAAAGGCTCACGTAAAAATGCTGACATGTTGTATTGGTGCAGAGCTTCATCCAAGTATACAAGAATACTTAGAAGAACAATTGCAAAAGTCCTTCACGTACAAAGCAAAGATTCCTAAAGCTCCAAAATCCAGACTGCCTGGGCCAAAAACCAGACAAATGGAGACCCACGGAAGGAGATTGTCATTAAAGGGAACAATTAAACGCACACGTTCAATTTATCGAGGTAGCCCAAGTTGTCAAATCACTGTGTACCAAAAGGAGGGGGAGAGGGTTTGATCTATGTTTAAAAATGAGCATGTTTTATATTATATATATTATTACAGAGAATTTTACAGAAGAGCAGCAATCTTGGAAAGAACAGCGACGAATCACACCACCAATTAGTGTGGGTCTACCAGCCATAATAAGCAAAGTTTCTCCTCAAAGTCCACCTCCAGATGATGATGAGATGAAACCAAGACCTCCATGGAATCCACTAACGCGTCATCGGTATAATTATCAAAATATCGATCGAAATTCAGCATATACTCATGCGAATTTGTTTCTTATTGCAATGCTAATATGTTTTGAATATAGGACGCAATCTGATGCGCAGTTTGAAAATACTGAAATGGAAGAACTGCTTGCAATGCTAAGAGAGACCGAAAATTTGGAAGAACAGGGTGACATTATTCATTACTTGGTAGTTTCACATGGCCTTGAATACTGTACTGGTGGGTTTTAATTGCTAATTTTCTTAATTGTCTTGTATGAAATAATAGGATGATTAATTTACTAGCCATCATTCTTTACCATCATGCGTAGGTATGGACGAAAGTAATGTTCCTGTAACAGTAAAAGATTTGCTGAAGGGATTGTATGACAAAGCCTGTCAGCAAAAACTGTGGGGACTGGTTCGACATTCAGCTGGTATGCGATAGTTGTGCTGTAGCGTCGTGATTAGTACCTACTAACTGCTAATTTATGATCTATTAGGAATGCTTGGAAAACGAGTTGAAGATCTGGCTAAAGCTGTTACAGACTTGTTAGTGCGTCAAAAGCAAGTAACGGTAGGAATGCCTCCACATCAAGAAAAAACAATAACTGGCCCTCTTCCGGAAATCGAATTGCGACAATTGATTCATCAAGTATACGGGGATGACGAAAGTACCGCAATGCTAACGCAAGAGTTGCTCGTGTACTTAGCAATGTTCATTCGAACTGAGCCTCAATTGTTTCACGAAATGCTTAGGTTACGAATCGGATTGATAATTCAAGTAAATTGCATACTCAAATACTATATATCGTTTGTGTAGCAAGTATTGCAAATTGCAATGTTATTAAAGCATATTTTCTTTAGGTAATGGCTTCTGAGTTGGCCAGGACATTGAAGTGCCATGGAGATGAGGCATCTGACTGCCTTATGAATATCTCCCCGTTTGAAATGAAGAATCTCCTGTACCACATAATGAGTGGCAAAGAGTTTGCAGTAAGCGTATGTAAGTAATTTTAAAGTAAATCATAATATATAGCTATACTACAGACCATAAATAGCTACATCATTCAGTTGTCGAGAAAAATAATTACTGAATATTTTCAGCTTCGAAAAGTGGATACAACCTTAGTCATCATTCAGTGATCAGTACAAAGTCAACGAGAGTAAGCAAGGTAATGGTTCGTAATTGTATATTTAGTATTAATAACAAAAATGTAGATTTCGAGTCCATTTCGCTTTATATTACACAATTACAGGGAAATATTGACTCTTTATTTTATCGCGATGTTGAACAAGCCGATGTTGAGAAACAACAAGGACAGTGGCTACGGCGAAGACGACTTGATGGTGCTTTGAACCGCGTACCACGAGGATTTTATCCTCGAGTTTGGTCCGTATTGGAACGGGTAAAAATAATCACTAACTCTAAACATAATTATTGGTAATGGTTAAAAGAAGTAATGGTGCATTACGATTTTGACTTTGTTTAATAGTGCCAGGGTCTTGCAATAAATGGAAAAACTCTGTTGAACAGCTTGACACAGGAGGTCTGACAGAAATGTTTCATGCGTCATTGAGTTATCAATGCAAGTCTTTTACA
This sequence comes from Isotoma anglicana, assembly GCA_034694685.1. Classification (NCBI taxonomy): domain Eukaryota; kingdom Metazoa; phylum Arthropoda; class Collembola; order Entomobryomorpha; family Isotomidae; genus Isotoma; species Isotoma anglicana. The sequence goes on along the minus strand of JAQFYJ010000066.1, from coordinate 9,116 downwards.
TAACAAACGTTATTTGTTAATTTATGTAGATGACATCAGGAGAGTTAAAATTTGCTTTACGAGTTGAAACGGCCTTAAATACGATACCGCAACCGGAATATCGCCAACTGGTTGTTGAAGCTCTAATGGTGCTAACTCTCGTGGTTGAGCATAACCTGGTTGCGTACCTTGGAGAAACGCTACAAGTTGAACAATTGGTTCATACTGCAAACAAATTATTCTTGCAAGAGCAGGTAGGAAAAACTAAAGCAGATTTTTAATGACATTTTTCAGTTCAACTTTGTATTTAGTAAATCCAACAACTTTTGGTTTTACATAGGCAAAAGTTAATGGAGATGCAACCTTATGTTGTGCCAAAGAACGAGAAGATGGAAGCGTCTCCACACCTTTAGCCGAAAATGGTTTAATCTGCGGTGGAGCAGCAAATATTTGTCAACATTTTTATGACAGTGCACCTTCTGGCTGTTACGGAACGATGACATATCTTGTCCGGGCTGTAGCTCAGACATTAAATTGTCTTCCTAAAGATGGTCAAATCGATTGTAGTATCTCGTAAAACATTCAAATAGTTATTCCATATTGTAGATGTTAAATTTATTCTTATGTAGTTGTTATGCAATAAAAATTTATATAAAAATGTGCACGTTATCGCCTGAATATAAATTTCAATAATAAAACATCCTTGTGAACTAACTAAAAATGCAAATAAGCACAAACGTATCTGTATGCAATACTGAAATTGTTACGGGCACATTTTTGAGAAAGAATCTACTTAAAACATGAAAATGACAAAAGCTGAACTATGTTTGATTAAATCAATACGCCCATGTAGTACAAAACACATTATTCATTTGCAAACAAAGATTAGAGTTTTATTCACAAATCATTTTTGAAGAAGGCGAAGGACATTGCCTTTCTAAAATATAAAAAAAGGACAGTAGGAGCCTTTATTGTGATTGCTATTAAAAATCAGACTTCCAAATCATTTTTACTTAAGGCCTCGGTTTGATTTCTTTTGGCAATTTTTCCACACCCATTCAAGTATAACAGAAAAATTCCGCAACATTTGTACATGAAATGAAATTAGATACATGAAATTGTTAATTTTATGATGCCACAATCACGTAGACAGACCGAATTTACTTCCTTATTTTACAAAACCCGTGCCTTTTCTCTTGAATATAAACATATACTCATAGAAATATATAATAAGGTGCATATACTACATATACAAATGATAGAGGATGATCGCAATCCTCTATGAAAAGTTACGTTCTCATTTCTCAGAAATTGACCTTTGCTGCGATTAAATTAATTGGTTTAAAGTAGAAGCAACAGGGAGAAAAGTTCAAGGCTAGACTACTATGAACTTCCCTTTTACAGAAAAAGAACGAGCTGTGTCTTCTTTTTTAACTTACCTTTTAGACATTGAAGATAAGACATTTCTTTAACAAAGTATTCTAAAAATCATCTGTAAAAATGTGCATGCTTCAAAGCTTCTCGTATTCAGTCTATAACTAATAACTAGCCTCGTTTAAGATACTTTTAATTGTTAGGCAGTCTGAGTATGATTCATTTGAAATTTGAATCCTTTTTATCATATATTTGTCGCAGCTTAATTTCATTTCATTTGTCGCAGCTTTATCAAATATGATCACATTTGCTCTAAATAAATAAAGAATAGAAATCATTTTCTTATACTTATTGCAGACGAGAAGGTACTATTACTATGCAAAGATGTTAATTTTTCTTACATAAATAATTTAATTTACATTTCCCAATTTAAAAAAACTTTTTATGACATGAGTACTAGATATAAAAAAACAAGCGTTTAATTGTTTTGTACACATATTCTCAGCAGTTGTATGAGTTTAATTATGTAGAATCATAATCGAAGATTATCATTTATCATATACAGAATGTCATGTTAATAGTGTAATTTTTAAACGGTTTTCAAGTATTTCTCCGAATTCGATTATCCATGTATCATTCATTGTCGTGTTGTAAAAACGTTGTAATCAACTTTTTCTATGATAATATAGGTAAGTAATTTTATTTAATTTTGAAGTACGTATGTGCAAGCCTAGTCCGTGCAGGCTACAATAAACAGCTTTTTCATTTATTTATGCAAAGATTCCATTTTAATAATGGTTCCTTGAGAAAATGGATTGCGTACAAAAAACTAAAGTAAAAGCATACATAAAAATGACAAAATTTTCGAAACATGAAAGAGGCATACCGATGTATGTTTAGAAATGCGTGAGACCCATGATTGTTGAACTGTGATTGCATTGAAGTGCAATTTCGCATATATGATGTAGGTACTGAATAATTGACATGAAGAAGGATTTAAATGTGTTGAAAAAGTATGACTTCCCTCAAAGGAAGAACTAAGTCAGGTAAAATCGGTATTTGAAAAATTGACAGCTAATTTACGAGAAAACGCCAGTGTACGATTTTAAACCCTTTGGTCACCTACAGATTACTGAACTGTTGAAAAATACAAAAAAGGTTAAACTTAGACTTGCAAAGGTAAGACAAATCATAGCAAGGTCCCACAGTCTAGTCCCATAAAACAATTCAGGGTCCCATGATGTGGAGAAAAGCAAAAGAAAAGTTGTATTGATCATTGATACTGTCTCTGTAATTGTTGAAATTGGTTTGTGCTGGATGGAGTTGTAATGTAATATTTAAGTAGGGTGAAATGAGTTCCAGTCTGTCAGTCCGTTCTTCGCACTCGTTTCTCTAGGTTGTTGGCTGGCTTGGCCTATTGTTCTCCTGTCATTTGGTTCCGTGTTTTACTTTCTTCGTAATTCAGAACAATCTGTCCATCTCAAAGAGTATCTATCAAATCAACAGTAACTTTCACTCCCTGAAACCAAAGTTTATTGTTCTGAAGATACAGCGGTTTAAATTCCAGTAGTACCTTTTTTACAGTTCTCACAGAGGTTCGGTTTTTAATAATTCTTCTTTTTTGCATTTTGACTTGATTTATCATTGCGTCATATTCTGTATTCGTCCATATTCAATATTCTGTCTCTTTTTTTCATTTGTCATTATGTCATTCTATGTTTTCAGCTGTATGAAACTGTATAGTAACTGGGTAAGTTTAAGATGGGTTCAACATTTTTTCATAAAATCGGAAGTACTGCTTCATAAATGCAAGAACAGGCGGTGGGGAAGTTATGAGAATGTATTTGAATTTCCACATTTCCAGTCAAAATATTCCATGATTCCAGCAAGTTTAAATGTTTTTGTTAGTTTAGTACTAAAGAATTACGGACAACTATGAAATGGACATATTATTGCTACATTTTAACAATGTATATGCATCTTTTATCGAAAAATGAAATTACTGCAGTAGTTGGTAGTTGCAATTTTCAACCAAGTTTATTATATACAAATCTAACCTTTCATTTACGATGGATTGTAGATTTTAAATGTACAATTGGCATATAAATCAAGTTCAACGATTGATTTCTTAGAAATTAGTCTTTACTTGTGTGAATAGTTTATGGAATGCATTTGCCAAGGTCATAAAAATATTTCGTGTTGATAAAAGCTAATTGTTAGATTAGAAGTATATGTAAGAAGGAGACAAAGACAATGGGCTGATTATTGAATGTGTCTATCGATATCGTCTACTCAGATTTCAATACAGAAATTGGTACGATAGTTGAAAATACATTATTAGAATTGATAAAACGTCTAGGCAGGTTGCAGGTACATGGTACACATGTCGGTATAGAAGTCATTTAGGCGTATACAAATTATTACAAATAGTGTCGAAGAAATGATAGATGTTTGTACTTGCATTAGATTGGAAATACATAATTATTAATTATATTATTTTGCCATTCATCTCATATTACCCAAAGTTTGCCAAAATTGTTACTAGTCAAGTCTCAAGTTATTTTATCGGTCGTTTTTATTATACTATTGATGCATGACGTTCATGTCATATCAAACCTATAGTGATATAATCTAATCTTAAGTAGCACTATGATGATTATGAAATTCTTGTGTTTGCTTCAGATTCTGCTGAACTGTGTACAAAAATTGCATGAAGAACTTCAAACTGGTCTCACGATGAGTTTTGCATTTTGACTTTTAGGTTAGATCCCAGTAAAAATGTCGGGTATTCCGGTCCAAGATGATACTACAAATGATTTAGATCCTGATACTGCCAGGAATTCTCAAGACGTCAGTGACAATCCTAACGGTAGGGCAGGTACTGGCCAAATTTACACAGAAATTTCAGATACTACTTTCAGCAACAATTTAGCAACTGTCTCAATGGAGAAAGCAGATCAGGCGGAGGGTGTTTGCATACGGGGAGATATGAAACTTTCAGATAAAAGTACTGGTAACAATTTTCTTAACCAGAAAGACCATTTGACTGATCACTTGGACCCTTGCTCAGTTAGATTTTCATTTCTGAACGAACGACCATTTTTGACTGGAGAATCTGTAGAAAGCCTTCCTGAACCTCTTGAGGTAATGCTTCTTGGAATTGGAATAGTTCCAATGAGTTAAAGTATAGAGATAAGAGATTATTAATACCGAAACTTAATATCTTTGTAATAGGTTTCACCTAATAACTCCTCGACTCAATGGGACCATTATTCCTTTGCGGATTTAAATGCCCAGGTAGCATCTCAAGATGCCGCAATTCTTCAATATTACCATACTTACCGCACAAGAGAAGAAACATCTTGTGAAATTGATAGCGATGGCTCAGAGTCTGATGATTCAGACATCTCTGATTCCGAATCGAATTCTGAGTTAGGACTGGAAGATCCTGAAGATGAAATGTTTGTAAAGATGCTGGTGCGTTATTATGACTACATAGATCTTAAAGATATGAATCTAGATTACTCCGATACCGATTCTGGGATTACGGAGGTCACCCCAATGTCATCACGGGCTGCCAGTCCTGAACCTTTGATGGAAATTAATGCGGATGTAATTAACGAGAATTGTAAACATCAATCCGTAATGGAAAAGCAAGGTACGAACAAGCCAAACATGACGTGTTTCTCGGACTTTACCGTAAACCTGTTGAATTCAAATTTCAAAACTGTTTTTTTACTAGGCCAAGCAGCGGAAACTTCGGATATCAATTTAGAAACTCCTGATGCTATTGAAAATCTAAAAATATGCATGGAGCTTTCCACAAAGCAAGAAAATCGGACTTGTCCAATGCTCCACATGTTAGACAGCCAATCTAATAATGAATCAGGTTTTGAAAATGCCCAGATCCCCATCAATGTCTCTGAAATGTGTTCATTTGATGTTTCGGACGTAAATAGTGGCTTGGATTCCATGAATTCGACATCAAACACCGAAATAGCTGGGATTAACCAAATGGGATGCCGTATTGAATTTCAAAGTTTGTTTTCTGCAAATAAGCGATCCGCGAAGTACCAACCATGCATCTCAGAGAGTAAAAAGAGGCGAACTGAAGATTGTAGTCGCAACGGTGTACTAGTTCAGGAAACGTTGAGTGAGGCAAGTTGCATGCTATCGTACACTAATGTGACTAAGACGGCTTATATATCTCAGTCTCAGCAAGGTGTCTCTTGCCATAAACAGTGATGGGTGTGACAGAATGATCACAGAATTCGGTATGCCTCAATTAATTTTATGGCAAATCTTGAAACGACTACAAATTCAAAAAAAATTTTAAAATTTTAATATTTTCAACCGATTAAAAAAACTAAAAATATGTCACAAAAGAGATATTTCAAATGGTAATAGGAAAGAAACCACTTTTAAATACAGGCATCCAATTTACAGATTAATCAAGATAATTGTTATATATGTTTATAGGGTTTTCTAATGATAATAATTTAAATAGAAATAGGTATGATTATGTATGAGGTATTTAAATAACAAGTTTCTAAACTTAACGTCATATCAATATCATTTGAATTTAATGTAAATGTTTTAGCTTAAGCACCTAATTTAATTGCCAAAAGTATCTTCTAACTGTTCTGTCTATACTTCCATTACAAAATTACAAACTTACGTGAAGAGACTGCCGGCTGCGAAATGATGAAAATGTACATTGACAGTCGTTTTCAAATTATTGTAATCAAGAAATTGAATAAGATTGAATCTGAAATGAAGCTGAGATAGTTTTACATAATATATTTATTCATGTTGATCTTAGGTAATTTAGAGTTTTTTCCATCCGTGCTAAATATATAAATTTTATATTTAACGTAAAGTATAATTAACGAGCTTGATAATGTTTAACTTTATATTTAATATATATATCGGTACCATGTTTTAGTACAGTTGTTAAATTCTGCAGCAGAAAATAATTAAAATTGTACTTCCAGAAAAATACTATCAATGCAACGGTACTGCCAAGAAAGTGGGTAACAAATGATTAAACAGCTATGGTTTATTTATGAAGTGCCTATGACTATGACTTATACTAACCCGTTCGCTAAATGAAAACCATGCGTGTTTGATTTGATTTAACTTAATGATATATTTAAATTCTTCTAGTATATACTATACAACGCTTTCAAGTACACAAATCTCTATGACAGCGATTTAATTGTAACTCATGGCCTTTCTACATTAACAATAAGTATATAAGAGCTTTTAAGCTAGTAAAAGGAAGTTTTCAGAGGTTAGTTCAATAAACTAAATACTTTAAAATTATGTTAACAATAAACAAATACAATTTTAAGCACCAAATGAAGTAAATGTAAAGAAATTATAATTTAGTTCCATTCTTGGTTGCAAGCTTTATCAGCGGAGTTCAATGCATTAACGTTATCATATCATATAATGCATCTATCTTTGATCATATTTGTGTAAAATTAATCCGATGGAAGCGCCCAAAGAGTGGCAGTTTTGTCAGCACTTGTTGACAAAAAGCTGAAATCTGTTGGATGCCATCGTCCGCAAATTACTTTGTCATCGTGTGAAGCCACCGGGACTGAATTAAGGTTGAGAGACAAGTCACCCTGCAGATCCGTAAGCATTAAGCGATGGTCATATCTGTCATTAAAAACATAAGAATACAATTTTTCATAAAACTTGATACTTGAGAAAAGAAATCAAGTATGTTCATTAATGAGTTTGTCATACCCAGCGGACAGAAGATAATAAGCATGTGGAGAAAATCTGACAGACCGAACATCCCCGGTATGAGGTCTTATCACTTGGATTTGACGACTACCTCTGATGTCATAGAAGCAAATTGCAGAGTCTTCATGTCCAGAAATAAGAAGTCGTCCAGTAGGATCAACGCATACTGAACCAACTGGGGATTTGGCTGTGGATGAGGTTGCACTGGTCAATGGGGAAATCATACTGACACAACCTCGAGTTCTTAAGTCCCATACGCGAATAGTTTTGTCTTGTGATCCACTGGCGAACATTGCTCCACCCCAGTTGTAAAGAGATAGAATTGGGGCTAAAATTAGAGAAAAAATCAACTTTCGAATTGTTTGCTGCTGTAAACGTCATTCCATAAAATTGAATGGTAACATTAGGCACGACCCAATGCATAATTGTAGATTAAAATATCGATTTTGTTTTATAACGGAAAGAATTTATGAAATTTTAGTACCTGAATGGCCTGCTAGTGACTGGAAAGGTGTTCCAGTGACACAATCAGTTACATAAATCTTGCAATCTCCAGCACCTCCGCTTACGAGAAGCGAAGACTTATTGCTTAAATCTTCAATGAAACAGATATCCCGAACAGTTCCATCGTGCATGGTCAATTCAATTTCCTGTGAATGGTTGAATGGATCGTTTCGGTTCAAGTCATCGAATCTTGTCAGTTTTACCGTTTTGTCATTGCTGCCTGTCGCAAGCAAGTTTCCATCCGGTGACCAACCCAAGCAATATATTGATCCCTGTATAATGAATAGTTGTCTTTAAGTTATGAAATTAAACTCTTAAAATCTCTAGAGTAAGACTGAAAATTTTGTGGTAATCATCTCTAACCCGATGGTGCTTATTCCGTTTGAAAAGAACATTTGGCTGCAATGGGCTTGAGTCTTTGGACAATTTTTTGACATCCGGATATGCGCATATGCGAAGAACTTTAGAATTTGAACCGACGGCGTAAAGGTGACCTCGAGGATGAAATTCGACGCAACGGATTGCTTGTGTGTCTTCCAACGTTGTAACAGGAACAAAGCGGGGTTTATTTCCTTGAACTCCTCCTTCATTCTAAATCATACAACGAAAAAGTATTAAATAATACATAATATAGAGATTAATAATTTTGAAGAAAGAAATACTAACATTTTAAAGTTTTGAAACAATATTCTATACATTTTTACAGCTTGTTAATTACATTTTTCAAGAATAATATCCAGGAAATTGTCTCGAAATTATTCAAAAGACCATTTCATAGTATACGATACAAGATGCATAGGCACACAGCTTTTAACGTTCTATAAAATTACTATAAAACTACAACTATCATTAAAAAATGGCAATGAAAACGTATGCTGCTACGTCATTAGTGTAATTTCCATGCAATTCCTGACCAGAGTCACGTTGTTTTTTGTAAGTCAAACTTCAAAGTTTTAAAACTCTCAAAACTTGAGTATCGCTTTTCGATCGGTTCAAAATTGCTTTACAAACGAGGAGAGGACAGCTGAACAAAAAGCACTTTAAATTAATAGAGCATACAGTTTAACTAAAAAATTGGATCATCAAATCGACTTTTTTGTATTCTGTGTTCTGTCTGTCTGGTTTCTATTCCGAAAATGAGTAAAGCATGTGTACGTTTAGAGGTTATATAATTATAAAAGCATGCTTCTTTAGATAACCATTTATACCTAATATGTTGAAACTTGTCTAAAGAATAGGCCAACACAATGTTTTGTTATAGAACTATTTTCGTTAACTGGGGTAACTTACAGCCCGGATTACTTAATTTGTTTAGACGTTGCTCCTGCTGTTAACTTTATTAGGGAGCAAAAGAACATATAATGCATTTGAAATACTTAAAACATAAGCCTTATTAACTACCAGCAGGATTTCTTGTGCTGAAAGATTCTTTAAAGCCAAACCACAATAAATATGTGAAAAAGGGTTTACAGTTGTCATAAAACAATGTATTAGATTACGAG
>JAQFYJ010000065.1:0-24463 GCA_034694685.1 Isotoma anglicana | reverse complement strand
CAAAGGTTAGCAGACGACTCTAGTCGGCTCAAAGGTTAGCAGACGACTCTAGTCGGCTCAAAGGTTAGCAGACGACTGAGAGTGAGACTCGTACACTACTGAGTCTACTCGGCATGACATGAGCACACTACACTGCAATAATGTACAATACATACGATCGGCAGGAGAGGACTAACTACAAGTACTACTACATAAGGAACGAGAGAGGGTGTACAATCCCACATTGTAATTTGATCAAAGATGTTTTACAAAATTTTCCATAGAATTTATCGTTATGGCATATGGATCAGATAACTCTGATCCAAATCCGAAATCCGGTCCGACCTTATTGAATCCGTTCGAATTGGATTGGAGTTCAGATTTGTTTGCAATCAATCAAACCAAACCATTTATAATCCAACATGGAGTTATCCTAAACCCTCAAAATTCGATCCAATAGATTCCCACTCTTTATAATTGTTATCTAGGCATAATATGGAAATAGTGCCAATTGGAAACACCTTTTTTTGAACTGATGACACAATAAATAACAACGCCCAAAGCCCCGAGCTAGCAACCCAAAATCTGGCAATTTGGGTCAACACAGTAGAAACTCACAAGGAAGAAACAGGAATAAGAAACGGTATGAAAGTTATCTTTCAACCCCATATCCATGTGAACACTCCTGACTGACGTGGCAGAGCCCGAGAAGTAGAAGTAGAGACGGTAGCATGCATAGGGATGAAAGAGAGAAGAAGGTGAGGGTTGATTCTTTAACTTCCCCTTCATATTATAAACCCTTTGTTCACTAACGAAGCTATAAGCACGAACGACGAATGCCAGTATGTGCATTCTGTCGATCCCCTTCTGATTTCTTTGATGCATGCGAGCAACCACTAAACAAGGGAAACTGATAGCCACCCTCTCACAACATTAGACAACACCTCACAACATGTTAGTAAATTCGTTTAATTAGTCACACATCATAAAGTAGAAGAATGCATCAAACGCAACAGCAGTTTTGCAAATGTAGTTCAGATAGGTAGTTTAACCAGTAGCCAACCTAACTTGCTTTTAGTTTAGTTAACCTTAAAATTAATAACCAACTGCAAACTGTTTTACTAGACACAGGGGCCTATTACTATTTAATTCAACCTTCGCTTGCTAAAAATGTAGTAACTACCACCCCAGTTCTGATGAAAGGGATTACAGGTTATAGTTGCACAAATAAAGCATCAATTTTAGATATAAACATAGGCAATACTGCAATACAACATACTGCATATCTATACCACTCGCCCTGCGATTCTAAGATATGACTTTTTAACTAGCACATAACCTACGATTGACTACAAGAAAAAGACGATAAGTATCAATAATAAGAATGAATGAAAGATTTATTTGCAGCAAAATTATCAGGCCATCAGTAAGCAGTTGGCAAAGCCTAGTTCTCTTAATTCCTAAGAAGGACGGAGGTGCACCAGGTATGGCTATAGCCTGAAGAGCCGTTAATAGTAAGGCAACGATACAAATAGATAAACTATCCCAAGTGAGTGATATATTTGAAGTATTCATGATGCTAGGTGGTTTAGTCGATTAGATATTCGGTAAGTTTACTGTCAATTTGACATAAAATAAGAAGACAAAAAAAGACTGCATTTATTACTGCAGACGCAAAATATTGATTCTTGAAATATTAATTGAGTTTAATTGAGTAATTTTCGGGCTAGCGTCTGCCCTTAGCTTTTTCGTGAATCAAATTTCAAAGATTTTTGTAAACTTAGTATATGGCAAAGTATTCATCTTTATGGGTGATATAGCTGTATATTCTAAAACTTTTGAAGAGAATGTAGAAAACCTTGAAGCTATTTTAATTTAAATACGATTTTGCTGACAAACTCAAAACCGCACCGAATTCAGTTATAAAACTTGAAAGACAAATCATGATATGGAGAAAAAGACACTTACTTAATCTACGAACTTTCAGGAAAAATTGGTATCCCTTCTATGGAATGCGGTGATGTTTTCCGGATTGGGAAAAAATCTGCAGTTGGAACTAGACTAATTCTAGTTAAACTGCTAAGACTGATAAATAAAAGAATCATTATGCGATCTCGGGAAAAACCTAAAGGAACCACTATATATATAAATGATGATCTCGACGAGGCTGACCGAAAATTTAATTCCACCCTCACTGCGAAACTTCAAGAGCTACACCAAGTTAATAAGAGTCTCAAAGGACGTGGAAGGTCAGCAGGACGGCAAAAACAAATGGCGTTTTATATAGAATGAAGATTTATAGGTGTTTCGAATAGCTGACGATGTTCCAAGCTCCTGAAGATTCGGCCATTCCTACAGAAACACCCATCCCCCTTTTCTATTCTTTACTGGAATGGGGAGGGGATAAAAAACAAAACACGACCGGTTTTCTATGAAATCATGCATTTTGATACAGACATGAAAGTGAAGTGAAACATGGCTTATTTATAGCTTTAAAAATTCGGCTATACTAAAACGCTACCAAATAATTGAACTAGGTCAGGTAATGTTGGAAGATTTACAAATGGCTATATATTAGGCATTAAACACAATCTAAAAAATGACAATAAAGTGCTCAAATTTGACATGCATTCTTGCATTAATTAACTTCACATACGTAAATAAATCATTTTGCGCTGCTTTTGAGTACTTATTACCACAAAAAGACCTACTGTTCATTGACTTTCTATACAATTTAAAATCATCTTGCAGAGAGTGCGAAAAGTTTGCTATATGGTGACTTCAACGCTTGAGTTAGTAATAATCAATCATGTAGTATACAATCAGAAGAAACTGATGATCTAACCAGAAGACAAAATAATTAATGCTAGAAGTCAGCAGCTTATAGATTTCCTAGAAGAAATGGCAAGTTCGTATTTCCGATAACTGTCACTCTGGTAGGCTTTCCATCTTCGCCATTGGAAATATAAGTTTGTCCGTCCATTTCAGGGAAAAGCGCGTTTTGCATACGTTTGTTCCGCATCGATGTAAATAACGGAAGGAGACTTCTCTCGAGCTACAAACAACGCTGCAATACTCTTCTCCGTTTCTTTCTGCCACTGGCTCATTATTGCATCATTGTGGACAATAATGAATGAAATTTCTTGCGCATCCGATGCAACTGCCTTCACTAACTGAGTTTTGCCGACTCTGCTAGGCTGTGAAATAATGTTATAAATTAAAATTTAACGTAATTATTTACGATTACAATTCAAAATTGCAATTTTAAATAAAATTACAGAGTAAACAATTATAAAAGCACTAATGCCGAAAAAAGGAATTTTTCGCCAAGCTTGTTTAGGTTGGCTTGAGTCCGGAAACAATCAAGGTACCATAAGGCTTCTTTAATTGGTTCTTTAGCACAATCAACGCCTATCACGACTCCCAATTCACATTAATCTTTTCAATGACAACAAGCTTCATAATTTGAAACTGGATGTCGTCATCGTGCTTTACCCTTGGCTTAATCTTGCTAGCGATGGGTGTGAATGACGATCACATGTAGGTTCGTCAACTCCTCTACTTTCATTGGTTTGCTTTGAATGAAGTAATATTTGTCAACAACTGGTGGATTCAGTGATTCAGCAGTTGAAAATGTCAAAGTCAGCAAATACTGAGAAATACTCATTTGACCTGGCAATTGCTCAGTGAATCCATATAGAAAAATTAGAAATAAGCAGCTGAGTTCGAGAAATAGTGGTGTTTATCTTAAATTGCTCATGATATCTTTCTCGCAGGGTCATATGATTGATATTGAACACCAAATCATTCGTCATCTGGTGTAGAGCTTTTCAGTATTTCAAAACTGCTTTCGTGTACTCTTGATTCCGCTTCTGCTGTTCTGCACTCCCAATAAATGTTGTAGAATCAGCGGCTTCCATATTCTCGCTTTTTGGTTGAAACTGAGCTAATACCTTAATTATAAAACAGTATTATATAAGTATACTAATAATTATATAAGTTTACAAAACTAGTTACCAGACTATAAAATTACAAAGTGTTTCCTTTTTAATTAGAAAACTTTACATCTCGTGATTAGGGATGCATATATGACGTTTAAAAAGTGATTAAGCTTATGTAGTTATTTTCTAACTAGTTATTTTCTAACACTAATTAAAATATCTGATTAAGTCTTCAATTGGTTTTAGATTTAAAAGACAGTTACGTGGTGCTTGATCTATTAATTGTATAAGGTTCAATTTGAAATCTTTAACAAAAAGAACAATCTTACAATAATTTCTTGAAATGTTCTAATTTTTAATTTAAATTAGATTTTTCTTAAACATTCAAATATAAAAGTTAAAAATCAATCTCTCGCCTTTAAATCCGGCACAAATACAATTTGTACTCAAAACTTTATCCTTGTTTTGTCCTGAAGAAGGTGATTTTTCACAGAAACCGGTCGCCTAATTTATCTAAGTTAGTCTAAATACACACATTGTGAACATATTTATTGACATGTATCCACTTTAATGTGACTTTTAATAATCCATGAACTAGGTTTTAATAATCAAAACGTAGTTATGTAGTTGTTTGCACGTATTCATAAGTCATAAGTGTTTGGAACTATCCGAAAAATATTACTCACAACGCCATCTTTCTAATTGCTCAAGACAGGCCTAAACAGTTCCATAAATTGACATTTGGTGGAAGTTATAAACATAAGTATAACTAAGTAAAGTCAACCTTATCAAACGGGTAGGACACAGTAGAGAAAACTAAATGTTTAAAACATTTTATTTAAGTTTACATCCTTTCAAATAACACACACTTCGGCCATTTTTATCCTTTTACCGTTTTTTGAGCTTCCTGACCTTGTACTGCAAAAACGATTCTAAAAGTTCAGTTTTTAAAATAGATATAAAATTGTGTATCACATGATTTTTATGAATTTTGCGCCCCGGTAAGAACGTAAATGCGATCAGATCGCATCGCTGATATTCAATACGAGTCGTTAAATCGAAGCAGAGGTTAGAAGATTCCAATTTCTTATTTTTTATCAAAAATGTTTTCCTGTTTAATGCCTTAGTTATAAGATACTATAGTTAACAGTTGTTGTAAACGTGCCCAACTTTAGTTCCTTTAGTAGTTTAGTTTAATCTTGAAAATTTCATGGTTTTAATGTTGTACTCTCTTGGTTTTCAGGGCTAGAAAACAACAACTTGTTTGTAATAAAGCATGCAACCAGCACTCTAAAAATTTTCATTGAAATAAGCTCAACTAATAAATCATTTTCAATTAGCCAATAATTCTTGAATGAAGCTTTAATTTGAAACAATGCAATTGTTCTGTATTTGCGCTGTTCACAAGGAACTTTTTATTTTACTTCTCTCCCAATCATTTTCTTCTGTAAGCGTTCCAAAAATGGTATTCAAAAAACAGCGACATTGGTTTTGTTTGATATAGTTCTAAATAGTTAAAAATTGTTTCAAATAAATCGAAGTAGGTTAAAATAGCGTCAAATAATTTCAACGGTTTTAATTGGCAGTAGTTCAATAGAAATCTGACGATACCATTATGGATCGCTGTAAATGGTTTAATAAATAAAGTTAATTTAATTTAGAATTTATTGATTATTGAAGTAACTAATTTTTAATTGTACGTGATCATACTGTAAAATTGTTCCGACAAGTTGTATAAAAAACCAGGCAGAAATATTGAAGTTTTCTTTGATTCTGAAAAATGTAAAAGTTAATTTAGTAAGTATGTATTTATTTACATTTGAGATGTTTCACCAACGAAAGAAGAGAAGCTGGCATGCTCCAAAATAGAGAAATCAAAAACGAAAATGAGGAAATGGGTCCATGATCCAGGTGAAGCTAAAAAAAGCTGAAGAAGCTGCTACAGCTGCTTATCATAGTGCCGCTCGAGAGAAAAAAAACAGAATAGGTTTATGGCCATGGAAAAGAAACGAGAAGTGGAGGAAATCTTGAGTGTTCGTGTTAACATTCCAGAGAGGGCCGTTCCCTGATATACTCTTTCTTTTAGGATTCAAAAACTGCTACCTGAAGCTTCGAAAATGCCAGAGAAGAAACAGCGTGTATTTAATTTCCTTCTGCCAAATGGTCCTATCCATGTTAGGTCACATTTAAAAAAATTAAAATAAAACGAATTTGAATTTATTTGAGGTGTTTTCGATTACTTAATATTTTAATAATTTTCTTTAATAGGTGTAGTCGTTAAATTAGTTTAATAAACATTAATGATCGTAGAGATGTTTAAATATGAAAACTTAATACGCAGTTCTTTACATGGTATATAAGATCAATTTGACCATTGACTTGACTTTTTACCCATATTAACCTTTCGAAGGTTCCTGACAACCTTATTCGAAATTGTTTTAGCTTATCATGCATAAACTTAGCCTTGCTTACATTCATTAACTGCGTTGACAGACAGGCATAATTTTCAGCGGCGCATTCATGTTAAGCTCAAATAATAGCTCGAAATTAGGTCCACTTAAACTTCGATATAAGGAACGGGTTGTCCTATCCTTATTGTTTGATTTGCTTTTGTTTTTCAGAAGTTATTATAAGTCAGAATAAAATTTTCAAAATTGTTTATAATTTTTGTTGTTATTGCTGTATGAAAGTACCGAGTACCTTCAAAACAACACCACAGAATAGCGCAATTCAGTTATTATTGCAGAAGGAACTTACGTCTGCCCAGAAGTGTGGTAGAAAGTTATCGACTCCATATAAGATGACTAAAATGATGTACCAACTGTTCCAAGACATGTTGAGAAATATTCCGAGAAACCTGAATAAGTGAACAACTAATGAAATATAGAAAAGATTTAGGGTATTTTGCATATAAACTCCTTTGGTAATTAACCGACGATATTATTCAGCAACAGGAAGAAATCAAAGCAATTGAAAGGAAATTGGAAACAACGTTTGTCAAAATTCTGAATCGAGCAAAACACATCCCGATTGGAAATGCAACAAAAGGGTGGGCCCAGGAACCATATATTAGTTTCAACTTTGCAGAAACGTCACTCAACCGGCGTTCAATATTTAAAGTTTGGCATACACATCTATATATACAGCAGATGGATCTTAATCAAAAAATGAACTATACGCATTTGAATTATAGGATCAGGTTTAAATAAACACTTCCAGCCGATTTTGAATTTGTATGAAAGACCAGTAAAACAATATCGCTACATCACACTTGTAGGTGCCAGTTATATACCTGTAGAAGGAACTGAACTCTTAAGTGATGAAGACCTTGATCATATCTGAGAAGCTCAAAAGAAAGATTACATAGCACTGCAAAGTTACAATCGCGAATCTTCTAACAATAAAACGAAACTGTCAGCAGAATTGTTTTCTCCAACTTTAATTCAACAAACTAGAATAAAGTCCATGAGCAAACAAGAAAAGTCTTTAGAAGAACCCTCCGTTGTGGTTGCTGATGATGAAGATGGCCAAGATGTGTCCATGGAGACACCTTCACCGACGGCTTCGGAATCTAATGCTTCTGATACAGGTTAAAATTTGCTTAAGTCGTCGGATGGAAGCATCCGACGACACAAATACACAAAAAAGTACAAAACGAGTTTGAAAATTTAAATAAAACTCAGCGTATGGTACTGATTTACTAACGAAGACTTAACGCAAAACTTTAGAAATTTGAAAAAAATTCTCCTTGAACATATGGATTCCAAGATCCATAGTGAACATCAAAACATAAAGAACTAATTCATATCAAAAATGAGGTAACAGGCAAAGTGTTGGAAAAATTTGCCTATATGGCTATCAAAATGGATCGATGTGTGTTCCGTTAAGAAGAATATGTCACGACGTTAACTTCCTTGGGCATTCCAATTGGAGATATCAATTACAGTCACAAACTTTTTAGAAGCTTTGGAGACTCGATTTACGGTTGTTTGATAGGCAAAATGAGGTATCACATGACACAGCAATTAGAATCAACTGAAAGATGTACCCCTTTCATAATTGTAGCTGACAAGTATACTCAACGCCGTCAAACTAGCCAAATCTTAGGAGGAGTTGCTTATATCGATGGACAAATTCGCGACTTCTACTTGGATTACACAAAAGGTAGAAGTTCACACTGCCAAAGAGTCTTTACGTAAATCTCTTTCTCAAATAGTGTCAGACACAAATAGATGGATCACATCAAACATAACAGGTAACAAAAGCTTTAGTATAATATTTGCTTATTTAGAATACTTTTTGAAGTTGTTTCCATTATTTTGTCTCTGTATTCTCCTAATAGAATGCTTGGAGGTTTTCTGGATGGCCAATATATCAAGAAAAGAATAACGAATCATAATTGAGTTGGATATCGAAAAAGCAAACGAAAAGAATCACCTAATGAAGAAAGTGGCAAATATATGGAGTTTTTTCTGGAGAAGCAAAATAAATACTCTTCCTGGTAGAATATGTCTTCTCGATTCCTTAGTAAATTCGTAAATTTCAGTGGTTTCTAACACAGCATTCGCTTCTTATATACGGTTTAACGACAAACAAAATGATTAATCCGACCGACACTGAAGTACGTTAACGAAAAATATAAAGTATGAAAACAGGCTTTATATTTATAGTATACATAGCGTTCACCCTCAGAGGTTTAGAGATTTGGCTCAACTCAGGTAACTTGGGTTGGACTTGTACTTAATTTAGATTTGGAATGACTTTTGTTCTGATGTTCTGATATATTAGTGAGGTGGAACATTGTCAGCGTCGGTTTGGTTACAGAATTTTAAATTTGTGAAACGACGCTGCAGAGGATAATAACCCTAGCACCGTTAAAAGAGATTATGTAGTTTACTTGTTATGTGTTGTTATCAATATCTTTGACGTGCTAGAACATTTTCAATGCTTGTCCGGTTCCAGAATGAGTTAGTCAGTAACTGATAGTTGTGAAGTAGAGTTGGTGTTATAGAGTCGTCCTTGTAAAGGATGAAGCCTGTTATGTTTCATCCTTGCCAGAGCGTTTCTATTTCTTTAATAAGATTTGAGTTTTCTTTTGCATAATTTCATATTTTCGGTCTTGACCTTTTTGGCCCGTTATAAAATATTTTCTAATGACGCTGCTATCAATCACATTTTACAGTTTAGAAGTTAATATGTGGTCGAAGGCGTCGTTAAAATTGTTATACCGCATCTCCTCCATTAGCTTATAATTAAAATATATTTATACAGATTGTTAGTACTAAAATTAATTGAAAGTTAAAAACAAATAATGATTATAAGCGAGTCAACTCACTTATTAGCTCAATAGTCAAAATATAAATATATATAGTATGTAACTTTTTCCAGTTTTTCATCGTCAAAGTATGTGTTAGGAAGCTCCACGATATTAATTAGCTAATCAATTTGTAAGCTCTCTCATGAAGCAATTTGAGTGTTTGTGTTCGAGCCACATTTCATTTCTGGTTTTTTTTATCATCAACAGATTCAGATATTTTTCTCTACTGACTGTTGTATCTATCAAGTTGACTTTTTCGATAAAAGATATGACTTGGGCCAGATTGAGGACTGTCTACAGAGATATTGTGATGATAAAAATGGAAAGCAAAAGCATCATCATCTTCATCGCTTGGCTCCCTTGATGTAGAAGGTTAGGACTTGACCCAAAGTCAAGCCTGAGCCTTCGAAATCGTGGGAAAAGAAGAGAAAAACAAGTTGTTTTTCTCAAAAGACAAGCCATTATGATGATTTCAGAAGTCTCATGATGGCTTTATCTCAGCCGCATCCTGTATTCAAGGAACTGGTGAACAGAAGGAAACCGTAATTTCCTTCTGTGTCACCAATGCATAAGAATAATAATGCTGGGATGATTGATAACAAAAAGCGACGCTTGTTTTTGAGTTGGGATGGGCTGAAGGAAAAAGGAAATTAGATTGTTAAGGATTTAGAAGTAATAGAATCAACATGTAAAGTCTTGGGGTTCTTGGTCTCTTTTGAAAATAAATAAATAAATTTCTGAGGAACATTCGAAAGTTTCCGAGTTTTCATTCTAGAGAATGTGGGGCGAAGTGCCCCGCTATTAACACACGATCTATACACTATACCACAGTATACACGAACATTACATACTTACTACTATATTCTACCGAAGTTTAAGTTTAAATATTACAATATCACTTGTAGAAATAGGTAGTATAGCCCCTTTTTTGTTTCTATAATACCGATTACTCTACTGCATGCAGCACTGGAGGAATTTACACCACAAATATTATATTGTATGTAAACACTTATATTTGTCATGTCTGTCTCAACGTCCCAGTCCTGTATTATATTAAAAAACCCTGCAGAGTGGTTTTCTTCATATATAATACAAACTTCATCCGTTTGTCCAAACTCGACTCCCAAGGCATTTTCTATATCACATTCTGAACAGAATATGCGTTTGCAATGATATATTTTGTGTTTTGTTGTGTTTAAACTTGTATGATAATAGATGGAATGTACATGCCATCAGTAAGCAGCTTTTATTCAGCCACACCTCGCTCCTCTTTTACCCTTCTCATAGTACAACACTTCAACACACTATAGCGTGAAGGAAGAAGAATGTTAATATTAGGTCTATTAATGTTAATTTCACCGCTGGCTTAAAATTTCTAAGAGAAAGAGAGAGAGACTCTTATTACTATACTTCGTAAGGAACTAATGAAATCCTCTTATTTGTTTATTGAATTCATGTGTACCTCTGCATTGACATGGATAAGGACAAAATGCATTGCTGTCATTACTGTTGTCGCTGTCGGAAGGATCAAAAAATTCATTTTTCATTCATTCTTGCATTCATTTCTTTCATGCAAATTCACTTTTTTGTCGCTGGCGCCTTGCGCAGCTTAGACACATCCGAGAAGCGGTTTACGGCCGTGACTAGATCCTAGGACCTTTTTGATGTCGTAATGACGACCCAGCTCACAGATTATCTGACTTTCTAGTCAGATATTACCGTCTCCGTCTTTCATCATCATTGAATATATCTAATGATCTTCATCTAGAATGATTCAACTGGTTTTTATCCACCGTTCTCCATCGTACTTTGAGAAGGTTCGGAAATGATGGCTTGGGATGAGCTGGCTGATGATTAAGCTCCTGCCTAACCGGAAAATCATCCCCTTGCGGAAGTGGATAAACTAGAGATATAATAATAATATTACATGTTAGAAAGGATACATTCACGTCTTCTTTTGGATACAAGGATAATTCACATTGGAACAAGTGGATTTTGTCTAAATGAAATCAACTTTATCAATCTACGCATCGCAGACTATAGACTGGTTTGAGAAAAGGGGCATATTGAAACATCTCGGGATACCGGGGTAGATTTTAAATACCTTACAGCAAAAGCCACATTCCAAATCAACTTGTTTCCAGATGATTGGAGCTTAGAGCTTCGAAATTTGTATGGTTGATTCATTTTTGTCATTGAATGTTCTTTATCGAATTTTTTTTAGTACTGAACGAGACTAGAAATATTCATAGAAAAGCTTTTATTTGAAACGGTTTATTATTAGTTGCAGACAAACTAAACAATAATAATTTTTCAGTGTAATCGTTTTTTTCAAACACAAACGTTGATATAATGTGACTGGAGTCTAGGAGCTGAGCCCCATATTTCCCAAGAAGTCTACATAATTTCTATGAATTTCATTCCACAATTGAAAATATCTTAAAGGTTTTAGTAAATTGTGTTATTCACCTCTGATAATAAGTTAAGAGGGTTAAGTAATTTTTTCCACTTTTTGAAGGTGAAATTGGCAAAAGAGACATTATCTTTCACAAAATTTTAATAAAACGAAAGCAAAGACTGTGTCAGATTCATCAGGAATAATTAAAGCGGGAAGTGTATTTTTGGTGAAGTACATGTGATTTTGCTCAACCTTACTAAATAAATATTTGAAAACTAAAAGCTTATTTGCTATACAAATGCTATTTTACTGAAAATTAATTTGAAGCATTTATATAAAATAACAACATATTGCAAGTTTAACTGACAGGTTTTTTGATCCATGCCTTTGTCTCTATTAACACCCATTTTCCGAATTTCAGTGCAATACTTCAATTTTATGATAACTTTATGATAATATCCTGTTTTGGGGATTTCTGATGCCGAAAAGGTTTTTTAAATTTGCAAATAAGATAAGTTGAAGTGTTTTAGTTAGTCTAATTACAAGTAGAATCATATCCATATCCATAACATACATATTCTTTCAAAAGATATCTTTTAAATAATGCAACTTTTTTTGCGCAGACTTTCGTTAATTTATTATATTGATTTTGTCAGTAAATAATACATATTATAATACACAAAGGGTCATGCAACTACGTAGTTAATACTAGTTATTTAGGTAAAGAGAGAGAGTAGGAAGTAGATCAAGTAAAGTAATAATAGGCATACATTTACTATAAATACGAGAGTGCAAGATGCTTTCGAGGTTCTTGTCTGTAACGCGTAGTGCGTGAATGCACTATGCTACAAATTAGTAAATTAACATACCTGTAACTCTACTAAGTGGCCTTGCACTTGGTACAATGGTTTGTGTAGTATTATACACTCATTACTTCCATCATCCATACTCCATATACTCTCATCTAAACTACACACTGCATGGGTAGACCCTTACCCATGGAAATATATCTATTTTAACAACTAACAACCCATACAATACTCCATTTCCTTACATGGTGATAAAATGGAAAAATTCCAATCTGAAGACCGAAGACCTAACGTAAAATCAGTCCAGATCAAATGTCAACTAATACCGAAGCTCAACTTCAAACATTAAACAAAGAAGACTATTCATCTGTCTCAACTTTCGTCTCATCTCCCATAAAACTTTGTAAGATCAAAACTTTTTTTTTCTACTTTTAGTCATAGGACCCTTTTTCTAATTTTTCTTTTGAAATGTATGAATAATATTATCAAAATGCGTATTATCAGAAATAATACTATGCAAAATTTCGAAATTCACGTTTTCTAACGAATTAGAATTTGTAGGTAAACTATTTAAGAAATACGAGTCAAACGATCAAATTTTAGTCTATCAATGTAGAAGCAGTTTTCTAGACAATCTTAGTAGGATCTTAGCATCCACGAAAGAGATAATTATGCCGCAAATGTTATATTTATGCATTTTCAAAGGTATTTAGGACAAGTCCACCAAATTTATATTGAAAGAGAAGATAGAAACGAGAATTTAAAATCTGAGGAATGAAAAATACTTAAAAATAAAAACTAAATAAAAATAGTAAAATGAGAAATCGATTTTTAAGATTGATTGAGATATTTTTTTGTAGAGAAATTATACGTAGAGAAACATGAAACCAAAGAATAATCCCTGAAAGAATGGGCTGCTCAATACGACGCATTGTCAGTATTTTTTACTTATTGCTTCTCTGAATAATTTTTAATAAAAACAATCTTACTTTTCAACCAAAAATATTTCGAATTTACATAAATAAAAGAAAATTCAAACATAAAATGAAGACTTAAAATTTAAAAAAAACATAGATTAAAAAGGCATTTTTAAAACATTTTAAATACACGACATTTTCCATTTTTAAGGCATTTAAAAAATTTTTCAAACGGCATTTGAAAATATAAAAGGCAATAAAATAAAAGGCATTTTAACATCAAAATGCCTTTTCAATAGTAATTTATTAAATAAAATAATTTTAAAAACAATAATTTGACCATTTTTAAAGCAACTAGTAACTACAAAAATAAAATAGAAATTGCTTTATAGAAATATTTTGAACTTTAAATACTGTTTTAAATTTAAACATCCAATACATAGATTTTTAATTTATCAAGACAATTTATATTTCTCTTAGAAATTCAAATTAAATATTTTAAAGAAATATAATAATAAAAATATCACCCATAAAAATCAAATGAAATTCAAAACAAAAATGAAATTGTGATTTAACATTTCACTTACAGATAAACTCAATAATATCGAAACTTTAAAAAGAGGTATACAAAATTTAAGAAAGGTACAGAATTCATTGTTTCTTTGAAAACATAAAATTCATAAGTCTTAGGAAAATTTGGCATCCTGAGCCCTCCACTTAGAGAATATAGTTTCTCTTAAATGCTAAGCCAAAAAGCAGGGAGCAAAATAAAAATTATGAAGCATAAATAGAAGAAACAAATGATCAAAACAGAAGAATAAAATAGCCTATTTATGCTACGGCATAATATATTTTCTTGTTTAACATAAACATTGTTCGCTTTCATATCATATAATCATATTATTAGAACATAAAGTATATTAAAAGTCCAAGCATACGTCTTTCAAATGTAAAAAATAATCGATAATCGTTAGCAGTGGACTTTGTAATATAATTTGTTCTGACGGCAATGGCATTTGCAAGTTTATGCAAAAAGGTGACGGTGGTGGGTCTCGAACCTGGGCCTGTTAGTTTAGACTCAAGTGTGTAGTACATTGTGCTGATGGGTTTTATTGTATGAATGGATTTTAAGTAAGAAAACATAAATGCAATAGGTATTTCTATCATAGTAGAACAAACTTCGTGTTCACGTTGGGATCGTGCATGGTTAAATGCACTTGCCTTATAAGCTATAGCTCGATGGGGTGGTGCCTGCTTTTGCAAAGCATTGGGAGTAAATATATGACAAATGTACTTTGTTGCTTGTTTTTTCTTTATTCTTGTAGATCCAAATTCCAATCCGACCCAATAGAATTATAGTAAGTATGAGTGCTCCTATATAAATAGAAAAATTCTACTCACAACCCTAATATAAAGTACTATGTATAATATTCATATTTAAGTATTAAATGTATGATTCTCCTTAAACCTTGGTTTCGGTAGCCAGCTGTATCCTTATAGATATTTTTTTCGAATTATTTTAAAATTTTAACGAAATCATATGAATCCTGTAATTCAAAAGAACAGCTTCTCCCTTGCAAATCCAAGAACTGTGACCTGGGGTTTGGCAATAAAAAGCGAACGTAATACACCCCTAAGTCATCTCTGTAGGGCCTTATGTGCATCGTCTTGCTGTGAGTTATTAAACAGCCTTCAGAGTTCTAGTACTTCTTTTCCCTGTCATTTGAAACCTGACCATCAGGTTGGTGTTGTTGCTAGCTTATTGTGCTGACAAGGTACTGTGTCTGTATACATAACGTAACATCTATCGCCATATTTTGGAGCTGTATAGTTGTAATGGAAATCATACAAATAGCACTTGCTCAATTCCAGTACAGCCACTCCAACTGGCATTGGTTTATTCAAATGTATGTTTTTTTGAATGCTTATTCAGTCTGTTTTTTTCTTTCCACTTATTTTGTCAGCAACACTTTTATCATAAATTTCGTGAGCTATATCTGATTCTTCATATCCAATCACAGTTAAAGCAATTTGTGTATTTAGTACTTCCAATTTGCCAAGATCATTGCTGGAAATTGGAAATTTGAATCCTTTAACAACCACTTTCTCAAGTACGTCAGGCACGTTATATGTCGCCACTAGTCTAAAATGAGAACTTTGGTCATTTGTTCCTTTGTCAGCTGTGAAGGTGTGTTGTTTTTCCTGTGCCAAAACAGACCAAAACAAGCCCTTGTTGGCACTTACATTACTATTTTCGTCGACGTTTTTCACGTTAACAAGAGAATGTGATTTGAATTCAAAAAGTGAGTCTTTAAAATCAATATAATCGCCTCCTGTAAACGGATTGAATTGTGGAATGTTGAGCTTAAACCCTGCGATTTAATCTAGGATCCACCCTGAGCCTTAATAAATCATTTATTTCTTCCGTTATATGTGAAATACTTGAATTAAGGGCTGGTTCAAAATTGCTAGCTTTGGTTGCAGTGTGCGTAAATGAGAAGAATTGAGCATCATCTTTCGTTTCTTGATAGCGAACCACTACTAGAAGGTCACCTTCAGGTTTTATCTTGTAAAATCTTACACTCAAACAAATAAACCACTTTACACATTTAAGTTCTTTGACTTTTTCAATTAAAAGACGACAGATTTCATGTCGTACTTTGTTCACTAAAACAGTAACGTCTTAATGATGAGTTTTTGTCAATTGAAGCTTGTGTTTTTTATAAATTACCCAGGCACTGCCTCTTTGTTGAAATGTTATGGTGTTAGTCAATACTACCTCCAATCTGATCCTGAGACTCACTATTATCAACACTGTTATTTTTGTTCATGATGCTCACGATACCGCTACAGTAGGGAATAATTCATTACAATACCCACAAGTTTTAATAATTGCTCGTTCATTTTTAGTAGTTTTCTTGATCTGGTTCTGGGCTTGCGGTTGAATCGTTAAGATCATCATCACTTAATTTCCGCTTTTGACTCATATAACGAGCAAGCTGGCTTTCGCGGTAATAAGCATGGTTGGGGGCGGGCTGTTGGCTATCGATAATAGTTGGCTGGGGCGATACATGTCCTTTCTTGGCCTCTATGATAGCAATTACTCTACTACGTAGAACATTTGAATGTATCTCTCCACTTACAGTACACTGTTTATTTACACTAATATTTGACATATTAGTCTCACCATCCCAGGTTTGCTGCAAACCTGGGATGTTGGGAACCTGAAGAAAAACCTGGACAAACCAAACCGTTTGCATAACATGGCAGAAATCTGCCGAGTGCTTTCCTTCACAAATAATGCAGACTCCATCTGTCTCTCCTAAATCAATCCCCCAAGAACTAACAATATCAGCTACTGTTCTACAGTTTGAAGTGCAATGTAAAGCTTGACATAATTGACAATGTTCCGGGTGGAATAAGCCGCAAAAGATGAGAAGTAAGTTCCTGCCTTATTGAAACCTCATCATCTTCGGTTACCCAATAAACTTTATAATCAAAACACAGAAAACAAAAATGATAATAAATTATAGATTGATATTAAATTCTTCATACATTCATACATACTTTTATAATCATATTATGGAGTATCATATATAAAGTTGTACCTACTCCGTAATCGTTGTTTTGGGTGTCGTTCACTTTTCCAAATCCACCAGGAAATACTTCGGTCTGCATAGGACTGCTTAACCGTGGATGTCCAGGGATTAGTTGGGGCTCCGGCTCCCCAATATTAATTATGGAGCCGGTGTCAGTATTCATCACAGGGATTATTACCGATTGGATGGGGGTTGACGTCATCAGTGGCTGGAAGTTCGGGGGTGAAACTGGAGTTTCCAGTTCATCAGATCCATATGAAAGTAGCATGAATGTAGAAGCTTCTTGCACCAGATTGGACACATCCCTCGTTGTTTCTTCTTCAGGTAGACGGGGATGATAAGTCTCTCTTCTCGGCATTGTAGTTAATCTCTTTACCAGAGAGATTTTTGAAGATGGCCTGCGATTCGATTGGTTTTTTGTTCGTGAGATGGTACTGGAGTAAAGATAAAAAATACACTTAATTAGTAAACTTTTGAAAAACTTTAAATAATTACTACACAATTTATACAAAATATTTATTGATATTTGAAAATATTTATGTTATCAGCAATATATTTTAAAAATGTTGGGATAAGTTAGAAAAGTGTTAAAAAGTACAAGGGTTCATATGAAAATGTAATAGGCGAAATAATATAGTTTTTTACATTATAAAAGGAATAAATAAAAATGACAATAATTTACCTTAACAAATATATTTGTTGTTTACAATTTATTTTTAAAAGGTTGGGTAAGGTGAGGGTAGAAAAGGTTTAAAAAGGTACAAGGGCTCATATGAAAAATGAGGTAGCCGAAAATATTTACCCGCCCTATACCTTCCATGTTAAAGTAAATAGCATTGATGCATATGGGAGTTAGTTCCCTATCTTACAACGCCGGGGAGAAGTCTCTGACCCTCTATCTAACTTAGAGTTAAACATAAAACTATGAACCCCAATACCTTGACCACGCCAGCAAAGACGCAAAATGAGATTATGGGTTTAAATGACACACTGACGTAAGACAATAGGGTAAAACATAGAACTGTTACATCCACGACCTTGATCACAGCCCAAAGGGGCCAAATGAGATTATGGCTTTAAAGTACAAACTGACATAGGGAAACAGGGTTAAACATAATACTATGACCCCCACGACCTTGACCACACCCCTAAAGGGGCAAAATGATATTATGGGTTAAAATGACACACTGACGAAGGACAATAGGTTTAAACATAAAACAAAGACCCCCACGACCTTCACTAAACTCCCAAAGGGGCAAAATGAGATTATGGGTTTAAATGACACACACAGTAAATGTATTCATGATGTTGAAGGGTGAGGAGGGAAATAAAGTAAGAAAAGTAAGAATATTGGCTAAACAGCTGGTTTAAGAGGCGGATGATATAAATATGAATCCGATTTGAAATAAATATGCCAACACATGTTGGTGGAATTTTAGAGAGGGAAAGAGTTTATTACGTAGAAGAGACAAAAGGGTACTGAAGTTGTAACTTCAAAAGAATGGTATTTTATACCTTACAAAGTTCTATACTAAAATACTGTGTGAGACATACTTACTACTTATGTATAATACAGAGAGAGAGAGTTAACCAATAATAAAACAAAGGATAGGTGTACAATTAATATGTCAGGGTAAAATACATAAATCAAATGTACGTGATAGAAAGATCACAATTATCTCTCTAGCAATCTCTTTATTGCTTAGATAGAAAGGAAATGAACTTCTTGTTCTTTCACCCGTAAAATAAATTAGAAAATTTATTTGAATACTACTAAAAAGAATCTTACAGGTGCTATTCGCACACTGATGTTTTATTACATACAACATCAGTACCTATCAAACCTGTTCTTCTAACAGAAAGATGAAATAAGATTGAAAAAGAAGGAAAAGTAAATTCAAACTAGGCTATTGCTCTTATTGGAGTGACTGTACTACTCCAACGCAGGATAAGTAGGAGAAAAAAAACATGTTGAACCCTCATGACGAAAAATCCAATGAACAAGTGGGTAAGTAAGTGAGTTAAAATAGTACAGCTGTGAATCCAGGATTGGCATAATCCGAGGAATGATCTGTAGCTGGTGTGTGGTTGAGGAGGATTGGCATATTCTGTTAAATGATATGCATCTGGTCAACCGATGAAGAGTTGGTTTTCTTGCAGATGGCTGAGAGTGAGTCAAAGACGGAAAAACGTTTTGGCTTAGAAATGTGAAATGAATTCTGGTTGCAGTGATGACTTAATCTGGGTCAATGTTGAAGTTAAATATACCAACCACATTTTTTAGGCATAATAATCAAAGTCGCAATCGGGTTATATGGTTCGTTTTTTTGAATTATGGAAAGTTGCTAAATTTAGCTGTCTTTATCAAATGCAATGTCCATAGAAAACGTGTTTAATGGGATGATCCATAATAAGCATTAGTTGTATGTAATAGATATTTTGAAGAAGGAGGCTTTAAATTTGGATTGAGAATGTGTTGAACTTCTGATTGAAGAAGTTTTTTAAAATTTAAAATGAGGAGGTTCTACATTTTGATTTTTGAATAAACAGATTTTTGAATTTTGATTTAGGTTTTAAATTTTGATTGAGCAGGCTTAAAATTTATTCCCTTAAAATTTTTCTATTTTATATTTTATTTTATTACAAAAATTAAGGAACAAATAGGTGTGGAAACCAAGGGTTTTCTTGAATGTTGTAAGTAGTCGTACGTAACTTTTGAGAGAATTTAAAAACTTTCGGCGAATACTTCATTTTTCCTTATGATGGGAAAATAAAAAAAACTTGAAATTTTGAGGAAACTGCGACATTGCGGTAGAGGTCGGGTTACTATACCGAAATGTAGCCAGAAGCAGAACACTCGCAACAAGGGCAGTGGGAATGGTCCGGAAAAATTGCCCCATATTCTCCAACATGTGATGATTGTGCTGTATCTAATGATTGAATATGAAATAACGATTGAATGTGAAATTTCATTTGAATAAGAGTTGTTGAAGGTTTGAGATACAGACACACACTCATACTTTATTAGATTGAATTCACATTATACAACATTTGTAAAAGCGATGTACAATACATCACAAAGGGCGTTGTTAATATATATTTATAGTAACCAATTTTAACTTGCACCTGTTTCAAACAGCTTTTTGAATTTGTCTTATAAAAGCTAATAAATTGTAATCTACAATTTATATACCAGCGATCCAAGTTCCATTATAACGATTTTTAACCTTCCGCAGACATTGTTTATGCAAAGTTATAACCTCTATCATCAGTAGTCCCAACTAACATCTGTTTGTCTCCTGGCAGGTCAATTTGATTGATTTAAGAGTATTTAATTGCTAGTTGTTCCTTCGCGCTATGGTAAGTTATAGGCTAGTAGTAGGCACAACCGTATATTAATACAACTGTATGGACTAATGTATAAATTAGGACATTACAAACGGGAATTTAATTCGACGTTTTTGAATAATTAAACAAAAGACTAGACAACGACGTTTCTTCTATTCAAGCGAATACCTGCTATTTCCTTTCAAAAAGGTCACAATTCTA
Source organism: Isotoma anglicana (assembly GCA_034694685.1). NCBI lineage: Eukaryota > Metazoa > Arthropoda > Collembola > Entomobryomorpha > Isotomidae > Isotoma > Isotoma anglicana. Next base: position 3,954 of record JAQFYJ010000065.1, on the reverse strand, counting down.
GACATTGTTAGCTTAAGATAATAGCCCCTGCATAATTTTGACAAGTGATTTAAATGGCCAATGGCTGGATTTGTGACCTTTTTGAAAGTTGAAATTTTTCTTATGGGTCAGTTTTATTTAAATAAATTTACTGTAAAATAAATTCCATTTCATTGTTTACCATACCATTGACAATAGCTAGATGTATGAGCTTTTTGAAAAATAAAATTTGCGTTACGGGTTTATTAGATTGTATGAAATGTTTCTTCGTTTAATCTTTTCTCTATTTTATTTCACGAATTTTATTTTAAAATTTAATTCCAATTTTTTGTTTAACATTTTGTTTATTTGAAGTTGTTCCATAGATATGTGACTCTTGACCTAAGTGCAGCACTTTACACAGGTACAAGATTACGGTGTCTTGCTATTTTACACGGTTATTATAAAACAATAACAATTTTAACAATTCTCTATTCACTTTAGAAAGCTACTAAAACAGCTTACTTTCAGATTAACTTTGTTATTCTGTTAAGTTTTGGCAAAGGTTAAAGCAATAAACGACAATCAGTTAAAAAATGCTTGAACTCTGTCAACCGGGTTCATAAGTTCTGTAAATCGAAGAAAGCATCCAGCAAAGTATCGAAGATATCTTTCAATTTGTTAGAAAGAGTAACTCTGCATCTATATCATCTTCAACTGGATCAGGGTAGCGAGTTGTGCGCATTCTATAGAGCCGCTTTGGATAAGCAAATAAAAAACGACATAGGCTAACAAAATGAACTTCCATCAGAAGAACAAGAACGTCCAGGTCTATCTATTGCAAATGAAGTATAGGCTAGTGCACCTCCCGAAGAACTCCTTGAAAGTACAGATTATACATCAATTTATCGATTGGAAAATATACCTCCCGAAGAAATAAAAGATGTTTCGTCCGTTCCAGAAGTACATTTTGCACGGAAAAATCAGGGACAAACGACTGAATTAGCTGCCATTCCAGAGATCAGAATTTTGTCAGATATCTAAGCTATACCTGGTATAACCCTCTTGAGCCCGTGTAGCAACGAGAGTCAATCCCCACACCCAAAGAAAATTTTAAAAACCTCCAATTACTAGTGACCTTGGAAGCGACATTGCTCTTGCAGACTTAAATAATTTGTTGACATGTTGGGGACAGCCATTGATGAAAAGAACAGACAAACACCACCCGAAAAAATTAAGTCAGGTTTTGTCTGCCGGAAAAGGTCCACCACGGTAAAAATTTAAAGCGATTTCAAGAACCTTTATGGGAACATCGAAAAAATAAAAAAGCTGTGTATTTTGCCGGTTTATTTAGTGACAAATACTTTTGTTTAACTTACACCCAAGCAGATTTGGGATAAGTGAAATGGCAAAAAAATTTGGGTGTACTTCGTACCTAGAGAGACGGGCAGCTTTGAAAAATTGAAGGTGCTTTTTTGCATCCGGTGATGAACTATGAAACTCACGGACTGAATCCATCCGGACAACATATTTACATCCGGACAACAGTCGACCTTCAACCAGTTTAAGAGATAATATTCTAACGCGTAACCCAGCAACAAACGAAAAAAATCCTACCACAAAAAGATTCAATTTGACATCATTAGTTGAGTTACATCAGGAATTCCTTAGACTTCATCCAGAAATTGAAATCGGTCGAACAAAATTTTCAATAATGTGTTCTACGCAATACGTCTGGCTTGAACAGAAGGGGATGCAGAGATCTTGTGTCTGCGAAATTCATTAAAATTTTAAACTCAAACATGTCAGAAGTACTTCTTAACCCTTTGAGCCCCAAAGAAGAAGCAGAGTTCTTATTTTGTCCAAACGCTACCACGTAGTGTTACTTAGGCTTTTGTGACAGCTGTCCTGACATGGACAAGGTTGAACAAATTTTACAAACTTTGGAGGTTGAATCGATTGAGGTTTTTGGAATGGGCGGGAACAGACTCGACGGCTTTGATTACAATGTCCATCAGAATGTTTTTAACCTTAGATGTTTTACTTAATACTGCAGTTCAAAGATATTTCTGATATCTATAAATCAAAGTAGTATGTAAGCTCCATTAGTTTAATTATAAACTTGTTACATTAAAAAATTTTAGTTAAAGTTCTCAAGCAATTTCATCAGTTTAAGTTATCAAGTAAGTTTTTGAGTTAAAGTTCTCAAGTAGGTTTTTGATTAAAGTTCTCAAATAGTTTTTTACTTAAAGTTCTCAAGTTGTTTTTTTAATTAACCTTCTCAAGCAGTGTTTTTTATTAAAGTTCTCAAGTTGTTTTTAATTAAAATTTTCAAGCAGTTGTTTTTATTAAAGTTCTTAAGTTGTTTTTAATTAAAGTTCTCAAGCAGTGTTTTTTATTAAAGTTCTCAAGTTGTTTTTTAATTAAAGTTTTCAAGAAGTGTGTTTTATTTTAGTTCTCAAGTTGTTTTTTAATTAAAGTTCTCAAGCAGTGTTTTTAATCCGGTGCGCCGGTACGGATAATCCGACTTGATATGAAAATTTCAAACGTTTCAAATCTGAACGATCCCTAGGATAAGGATTTTTTGTTATATTTTTAGCCTTTGGCACACCCTCTACAGCCTCACTGAACCATTGGAAATTTTTCGACAAAAAAGCGGACATCAATTTATTTCATATGAACCTGGATTGGGCAAATTTAGCATTAAGGTATTTTATGTTCTGCGGTAACTTGATAAACGAGAGAATCAATCGGTCGCATACACATAACTTGTACTTGTACGTTACCATATTTACTTTCAAAGGGTGTGCTTCACAATTTGTGAAAAGAGTTGTTATCAGTTTTTCCTAGATAAAAATCTAAAACAGACATACACTAAGTGCTATTGTAAAGAGAGATAGGGAGATTACAGTGGTCGAGGGTTTGGATTACAAATTTTATTTTAAAACCTCTTATTACTGATTCCAGTTTAGTGTTAACATTTTTGAAAACCTAGATTATAGATTACAGTTTATTGTTGAAATGTTTGAAAATCTAGAAAACAGAATACAGGTTACTATTCGAACCAGGTCTCTGAATCACAGTTACATAACACTGCAATTTAATTACTCTTAGCTGACGGATTACATTCCATAAAATTTATTATTGAGTTCAAATTCTAAGGAAATCAACGTTGTGTTTTTCATTCCAAGTAGTACGAGCGCAATATCGGAATAAAAATAATAAAACCAGGATTTAAAATATTTTAACATATATTAGAATTTTATTTCGCAAAATCGGTATGCCCTTCATATTCTATTGTGCAGAATAATAACCTACTGAATAGAGTTCAATTCAAAACTGCTGACTTTATACAAGATTAAAATTGACAGGTGATGCTAGTTTTTTAGCATTTTTAAAGGTTTCATCGGATCATTGACATATTTTGTTTATCATGAAATCAGGATTTTTGCTCTTTCCTCAGAAACAAAACACTCCCAACTAATAACGTTAACGTTGTTGAAAATAAGAGTTTAAAAAGTATGTTTAGATTCATTAATATAAAGTGTTTTAAGAAATAAAAATTCAAATTTTTGTGCCAATTTTAGTAAAATTGAAATCTTTAACCTGAAAAGCAATCTGATTCTTTTCTATATTCATGGCTGAGTTAAATATTACATTATGTTTAAAATTTTTATTTTACAGATTACGGATTACTTTCTCAGAGAATCCAAATTACTGATTACCGTTTACAAATTTCAAAAAGTCATCGATTGCGTTAGTCATATTAATCAAGATTACCCCATTTCTAATTAGGAATATAAACTCAACTCCTTACGAACACTTACGACATCTTGCGAAATCCTCAAGTTAAATAAGGTATAAAGGTGATACCTTTAATATGGAACTCCCTTACAATATTATACATAATATAATTCATGATATTAAATTATAGATAAATTATCTAATTAACTAATTTAATCTTAAACTGGAAATACTCCCTACTCTTGTCAGTTC
>JAQFYJ010000064.1:0-24622 GCA_034694685.1 Isotoma anglicana | reverse complement strand
AACATGTTTAGCGATCGCACGTGTGGAAGTCGAAAACCCCGGGATTGAAATTTCCTCCTTAAAAACGAGATCTCATTGGATAAAATTCATTTTGCACGAAAAACAAAAGAATTTCATACAATATTTACATTTTATTAATACTGGACCTGGCTGGACCTAAAGTTGAAAGTGTTTTTTTAGTTGTAAGTCGGTGATTTCATTTCGATTGTCGATTTTAAAATTTATAAACTTGCTCAGAGCTATTAATTAAGTTCGTTCTTTTCCGAAAACTAAGATGAATTTTGAAGAGGATGCAGAAGCTTTTGAAAACGCTGGAAACACTGGACAGAGCAAGGGTGCTATTCTTGTCCAAAGAGTTTATGCAAGAACAACAAATTTTCTAACTGCTTTGAAAGAAATGACCGTAGAAGATCAATTAGATGGAGGTGGAAACGAAAATAGCAAGTCACAAGATGCACTTAAAAAGTATCTTGATTTCTCTTATATTTTTGGAACAAATGGAAAAATCAATGGGGCTAAAAATCCCCTTTCGATTAGCTTTAATAATAACTGTAAGTAAGCTTGATTTTTAATTTTTTCATTTAAAAATATAAAAGAAAGTTTAAAATAAAATTGGAAACGAAGAGGAGAGGTTATACGTGTGAATTGTAGATTAATGTGCTAGTTTAATTATAACTGAACTGGGAACTGGTGAATGTGGAATGATATAAGTATTTTTGATTTTTTTTTTCAGCGTACGAAAGTATTAACAGTCGTGAGCTTCCAGACTTGAGAACGGAGTCTTCCAGAAGTATTGTCGTTATTGAATTCTTCACTCATTGTTGTATCAACTGTATTCATAGCATCGAGGATATTCGACAAGTATATGCTGAAATCGTAAAAGTAAGAACCAACGCAAAAGAGCTGGAAAATGGGTTCAAATGCGACCTGAAAATAGTATCTGTACACTCACCAAAATTTACAAGAGAAAAAGACAGAGAATCAATCAATGCTTTCACACAAAGAATGAAGATGGATTACTCAGACGTTGTGAATGATCCTGATTGCATTCTTTGGAACGAGCTTGGAATCTGTTGTTGGCCAACAGTGCTTATACTTGGACCTAGTCCTATAGGATTCGAACCCAATTTGTTGTTCACGTTGATGGGAGAAGGACACAAGGAATGTTTGAAATTGATTCTAACATCTGCCTTAGAATATTTTGATAAAAAGTTTCAGTTCGACTATACAGAATCTAGAAAGCAAAGAATAGTTACTAGAGAAAATTTTGTGGACAATCAATTGTCGGAGTGTACGTTTTTGAAATACCCAGGTAAATGTTTAATGTGTGTGCAAGTTTACTTGCGCTTTGAATATTTAATCCACTTTCTTATACGCTATTAAACTCTATTTAACAATTTGTAATTTAAGTTTTGTATTGTTTTAGGAAAGGTTACATATTATCAAAGTCTTCTAGCGATATCAGACAGTGGAAATAACAGAATAGTTGTTTCTACCATTGATGGTCAAATAAAGGTAAGCAAGTCAACTTTAAATTTTTATCTTATACAAGAAATTAATCGTTGGGAATTGAATTGTAATATTGCTTTTCTTAATCCGAATTTAAATGTTATATGTTGTTATTATTATATTTTAGCATATTATTGGTGGACCAACGCATGGGCTTTGTGATGGAGACTTCGAAACGGCTCGGTTTTACAACCCACAAGGTATTGCGTTTGAAAATGAACATTTACTTTACGTTGCAGACACTGGGAATCATTCAATACGGAAGGTTAGAGAAAATAATGTGTATTCCTCTTTCAAAATGGCATATTGTATCTTGTATTGTAGTAATAATATTTCCAATATCAAATTAGGTCGATCTAAAGTCTAAAGTGGTAACGACGTTAGTTTTTTCAAGCTGGAATAGCGAACTTGCTGAAGAGACAGTAATTTTGAAATCTCCGTGGGACTTGGTGTTTTACTCGAAAGAGGTTCTTCTTGTTGCTTCAGCTGGAAACCATCGAATATTTGGATACTTCTTTGCAAATACCAAACTCTACAATGTTGAGTAAGTTGCATTTGAGAAGCTGTTCTCTTTAAATCAAAATTACGAATAGGTTAGAGGTTATACTTGTAAATTTGTAAATTATTAAAATGACTAAAATAAAATTGTGTAAACAGACATGCGGAACAATCGTTTGCTGTTATCGCTGGATCGGGGAAAGAAGAAAACAGGAATAATTCTTATATTTTGAAAGCTTCTTTCGCTCAACCGAGTGGTATTTGTGTTAGTAGCGACGGAACTGTCTACATTGCTGATAGTGAAAGTTCGTCTATTCGGTCAATAACTTCAGCTGGAAAAGTGGCAGGAGTTGTTGGAGGGGCTAGGGATCCAACTGTCAGTTTAAGGATATTAAATTTTTAGATCGCTACCACGTATTACCACACTGATAATAACATTTTGTTTTTATTTTATGCACAGGACTTATTTGCATATGGGGATGCAGACGGAAAAGGCTTTGATGTAAAGCTTCAGCATCCAATGGGTGTGAGCTGTAGCAAATCTAGTTCAGATATTTATTTTGCGGATACTTATAACCACAAGGTGAGAATCAGGGGCAGATGTACTGTAATTGTGTCGCATCCAATGTATAACGATTAATACTAAGTTTAATAAGTTATTTTTTTCAGATAAAAGTTATAAACACAGCAACCAAAGTGTGTAATACATTAGTCGGGGATGGAATTACTGGGGATGAACTTGGAAAATTTCATGGAATATCCGGTGATACGACTGACCAGACTGCAAGAGTAAGATAAAGATTCGTACTATAATAACTTTCTTCTTATGATCACCAACATCTTAATCTTAACTTAATTATAAAGGTATTGAAATTAATTAATTTAATTTTTAGTTAAATGAACCAAGTGGCATCTGTTTCAATGAGGAGCGTATGGAGATTTATATAGCGGATACAAACAATCATAGCATCAAAATTGCTAATATCGTTCAAAAAACTGTGCAAAAGGTATTTTAAATTAAAAGTAATAGGACACAAATTCATTGTATAAAAATCTACAGTATAATTGATTTACTTAAAATATGTATAGGTATCATTTGATAATCCTAAAAATCAGACAGTAGCCACGTCGCGGTTACCGAAATCAACAACTAGCTGGGATCATACATTTGACTTAATTGTAAATCCCTTGCAGACGAGTCTTGAATTTGAAGTTTTAGTTACCAAAATACCACCAAAATGTGAAGGTGGGCAATGGAGGGTCACAAATACAACCTTAGGGGAAAAGGTGTCTAGTGGAGAAATGGATAAGGGAAATAGCGACGATGAAGGAAAATTACGAATTAAGATGCCTGTTTCAGTTGATATGAAATATATTTTGAACTTGGACATATTTCTTTGTGGACCATCAAGTTGTTTTAAGAAGACTTTAACTTTTCGAATTAATTTTAATGATAGGGGCAAAGATGTTGATCATAAACATTTAAACATTAATAATATGGCCTTAAAATTCGAACCGAGTCCAGGATTTTTCGATCAGTAGATTAAAATGTTTGCTTTACACAGTACCCAGTATTTAATTAGTATTTATTTGATCAAGACGGATTGTTATTCTGTGGGTAATAGGTTAATAAAGCGAAACTTAAACTTTCTCACTCACTCACTTTACATATACCAAAAATTAGCAGTTTTTATATGACTAACAATGTGTTCAAATCTTAATCATGTTCAGTAATAAAATACATGTTATTTGTTGATGTTTACTCAAATACCTGTTCTTCCTCATCGTAATCTTGTATTTTGTTTGGCTTATTTGTGGTTGGAACTATGATTGAAACGACAGCACGAGGAGTTGTCGATGTTTCTAGGCTTACAACTTGAGATCCGTCAATTTCTGATGGATCTAGTGGTGCTTCATGACAAAAATTTTATGTCAAAAAATTTGTAAAAAATTAAGTATGTACTAATTATTGCTTTTTCTTTACCTCCACACAGTGTGTGACTATTGTAAACGATTCTATTTAGTCGAGGGATTGGTCCAAACATTTGCCTAAGTCTGACAAATGTATCCAACCGCATCATTCCATCATTTTGCTGCTCCATGGGGTCAACCACGAACTCTGTATGACTTCCTATATCTCGTGCTTTTAATTGTCTTACCTAATAATTAGTAAGGTGAATGAATTACCTTTGCACTTGATCAATTCGTTGATAAATGAATAAATATGAATTTTTAAAGTAAACCTTACCGTCATATGATGAATAGGTCTACTAAAACTGAGCCTTAAATTGAACTTAGGAAATTGATCATCCACAGGTATTTCCAAGCGTCCAGCCATGTTAAGTCCAGCTCTTCTCACGCTTCGAAAAAAACTTGTACAGTTATTTGAATTTGTCTGACCATTTACTTTTAACAGAAAGAAAACTAGCAAGAGAGAAAGAATATTAAGGATTTCTATAAATTTCATTGTATGTAATCTTCAAATGTTGAATCTTTTAAAAATTGTAGATCTCAAACGAGACTGGAAATAAAAGTAATGCTGAAATTATCAGGGTTGAGGATACTTTAGTTAAGATTTGGATTTTGTGGACACTTTTAAGGTTTTAAAGTAGGTTGAGCATTTTAAATATGTAACTTGAAGCCGTGATCTGTCAAATGGTTTTCATTGATATTGTAAATTCAATTACTTTCATCAAGCCAGATTTATTGGAGCATGAATTCCTATGACATCTGCTACCATTGTTGAATTTGGAATGGTTGTTTGTGATGCAAGTGTTTTATTCTCTTTACCTCCGTTAAGAGAGCTGACCCCAGTTAGTGTTTTATTATACTTCCACTTTCTCCCAAAAATATGTTTTGGGGGTGCCGCTTGCAGTACACAGTATATGAAAAGCTATGAACCTGAGGAATTTACAGAACTTTTAATGTATGAAAAACTTTGTTTTTAAAAGTTAGATACTCTAGTTTAAACAATTAATTAACAGTATATTCGAAAATTGAATTTTAATGCAAGTATCAGAGAATATCAATTGAATTTATTGATATAAATTGATATTCTCTGATTCAATATTCTCTGTGCTCTGATGAAATCTAGAGAAAGTTAGTGTGTAGTATGTCTGGTTTTATTATTAAATATTGATTCCGTTTTCATTAACACATTTCTAACTTATCTTTTAGAATTTAAAACAGATTTAGAAACGATAAAAAGTAAAAATTTTAACAATTTCATAAATACAAAATAATGAACAATGTTCATTGAACATTCTAATTTATAATCTAATATGGGGTAAAGTGAATATTTATTGAGATTAAATATATTAAAAGAAAAACACAACTCGTATATATATATTAGATTGTAAAGGTTGGAATGGAAATGTTTTATCACATCCACATCATAGTTGATTTTAATTAAATAAATAAAACCATAATTAATAATTTAGTAATTGAGTTTTTCAGTCACATCACATCCATTTTATCCATAATGTGTAATGCTTGTGTTAAAATAAGACCGAATTGCGAACCCAACTTTTTACCCAACTCGTCATCACATCACGTGCGTGCGAGCTGCGAGAATTTTGAGATTTTGTATTCTGTTTTTATGTCAATGTTTGCAGAGATCTTCTGGTTGTAGAATCGAATGTGAAAAGGTCAACAGGTGTTCGAAAATTATATTATAAGGTATTAAGTTAAGTTATCGCACAAAATTAATTAAGTTCTCAAAGTTTAAATTTTAAACTTTTAAAGTTTCAAAGTTTGAAGTATACGCAGTTACAAGGAACACCGATTTAAAGAAAGTTTTAGATTTAGATTCGTGATTCGAGAATTCAGAAAATACTTTTCACTTGTTTTCGCCATGGATCTTGCTTTGAATTTGGAGCAGTTGAAATCACCTAACTTCGATGTAAATGCATGGATAAGTAGAACTTTATCTGATTTGCCTGAGGATGTACAATTAGAGGTGAGACATGCGAAATATGCGAATTGTCAATTGCCATATTTGCAATTTGTATTGAACATAATTCAACAAATGACCATATTTGTAAATTATCCTACTGCCTAAAATGACTAAGGAATAGGAACCAAGGAAGTGAAGTGCTTCACTTCCTTCAAGGAACATACAATCAATTAAAGTTAACTTTAATTTGATTTTTGATAAAATTTTAGGATACGATGACCAGGGTAATGGCTCAGCTTGGTAAGGAAATTCAAGTGACAACCACAAACATCGATAACTTGACCCAGCAGGTGCGTTTTTCTCTGCATCACCAAAATTCAATTGAGACTGAAAAACGGAGTCAACTTAAATTACTTTTTAAAATTTTGTCAATATTTAGATGGTTGTACAAGTGCCTAGGGTTGCAAGAGATTTCGAACTAACGCATAAGGAAATGAATCATTTACAGGAAGAAATTAACACAGGTTTTAATGAAGCCGAGAACGTAAGTATTGTAGATGGTAAAGATTTAGTTTGTAAGAGAAAATATAGAGGTAATTCAATGAGCTTAATGTATTAACATAAAGCATTTGGTGTCGAAATTTTAAGGTTCAAAAGAAAACGACTGCGTCGATGACAACATTGGAGCGTTTAGACAATATTAAAACTAATCTTTCGGCCACATCTGCAGCTCTTCAGGAAGCTGATAAGTGGACCTCTTTGGCTAAACAGATTGAGCAGGTACGATTTCTTATTTGTCAAACAAAATCAAACTGTAAAATTTGAATGTAAAAGATGATTGATTTTATGTTTTTTTTCTTCCAGCTTTTGGACTCAGGGGATGTGCATAAATCGTACGAATGCATTCTTGGAATGGAAAAAAGTTTATCTGTGTTGGACCAGTCCCCAGCAGAAGAAAGACGATTGATCTTAGAGGAAATGAAAAATAGGTTGGAAGCGTTGGCGACTAAGCATCTTATCCAGGCATTTGATACCAATGATACAGGTTTAATTTAATGAGTTCAATTGATACCAAATATTTTTCGAACGTTTCGTGCATGGTTTATTTATTTTTCAGAAAACGCTAGGAGGTTTTTTACAATGTTTTCGAATTTGGAAAGGACATCTCAATACATAAAATACTTTGAAAATTCTGAGAAAATTAAACTTTCACAAGAATGGAGGAATCATATTGAGCTTCTTAGTTTTAAAGAAGCTGTAGCAAAGTTTTTTGATGATCTAATGGATCACTTCCATACAAAAGTAAGCTGTGTTTTTTATGTTGCGTAATAAGATAATTTAATAAGTATAATATTCTAATTTAAATTTAAAATGAACGCAGCTTCAGTGGTGCAAGACTATTTTTTCTGAAGAGAATGACACTCGAGCATTGAATGTACTTCTTGGTTTATACACTGACACAATAGCTACAATTGAACCGTCACTGCAGTTTTGTTTCGATTTGGAAGCAAGAAAGCAGCCTTTTCTTGAGTTATTGATTCTCTTTAATCAGACAACTCATCGTTTTGTTCAGAATCTGCGACAATTTGTTGAAGCCAGCCGTAAGAATATAATTGTAACTTATGTATTTAGTACTCCAACTAATTTCATTTATTAGAATTTATTTAATTATAATACCTAACTTTATTTAACTCTGTCACAGGTAGTGGAAAACCAGACGCTGGTAACGTGATTGGACTACTGAAAGTAATTTTTGCACCATTTACGTCTCAATATTCTAAGTATGCAAAACATCATGAAACTCAAATTGTGTCCAAAGTTCAAAGCGCAGCAGGAGCAGCGTCTGCTAATGCAACTTCAGGTGAAGTCAGTTCAATCCTACAAGAACGGATTGATTGTGCAAAGCGTTTACTACCTGAAATTATTTTAAGTATAAAGGAAGGAGAAGAAAAGATAACTATGTTCAATCATGGTTACGGCTACTACCATTTTGGACTAGGAATCAATGTACGTCATTAAATAATTTATACTTAACTAATTGTAAGCTTAATTCAACAATGTGTCAAAATCTACCTATGGTTTTGTGTGCTAGGCCGGACTTGAAAGATTTGGACAATGGTTTGAAGACGTATTTCGTTCTTTGTCAAAATCGATTAGTGTACCAGAAATGCAAAGAAGTTTGTTAGAAAATTCTTTGTCTATTACAGAAACTTCTGGTAAGTGTTGAAAGTTCAAGTTTGCATTTCAAGTTGTTGCAAATTACAAAGTTTTGTTAAACGTATAGCATTAACGTTTATTGTAGGTGAAATTCTCATGCAAGTTTCAAAATTAAACCAGACAATGACAACCAGTTGTCAAAAGGTGCTTTCCAAATTAAACATCCCTCAGCAAAATGAGTGGGAGTCACACTCAGAGATTTATGTAGATAACCAACTTCAACTTGAAATTTCTCAATTCTTTCAACGGAAAGAGACATTGTTGGGAAAGGCAATAAGCCAGTTGAAAAAGTTATGTCAAGATGCAACTCAGTTGGTGTTAAAAGTGACTGCAGAGCCTGCTGATACACAGCTCAAGAAGAATTTCATGTTAATTGATTCTAGCTTAAAAGAAGCAATTCCTAGTGAATATATTACACAGGTATTATTGCCTGTAATATTTGCAATTGTATTATTACTAAGACCTTTGTCAAAATGAAATAACATTTTTATCCTAGATGGGAGAATACTTAATGTTGCTTCCTCAAAATTTGGACCCTTTCATTACTTCAGAAGCTTCATCTTTATCTTTTGCTTTTGATCAAACCGTGGAAGAGTAAGTTCGTCAAATATTCGATATAAATTATGAAATTAAATGCAATGCATGCATAAAGCTTCTTTTATTGACAGTGAAACGCGATCGCCTGTTGACTACATTCTCTCAAATTTGAGTTTAAGCGTTTGTGAGGCATATGCTGAACGCATTTTGAAAATAACGTATCTATCGGACGGTCAAGCTAAGCAGTTGGCGCAGGATATTGGTAATTTTATTTTGTTTTTAGTTTGCCTATATCATATCATTCCTATCATAACAATTATGGAACTAATATTTTCTTCTTTTGATTTCTGTGAAGACTATTTGACGAGTGTTTTAGAAGACCTGGGAGTGAAACTTACCCCCGCCTTGGCAGATATTTCCAGGCTAATGAAAAATTATGCGACATTGAATGAGTCAAGCACTTTCGATAAAGTTTCTCCACGTATTTTAACTGTTGTTAAAAAGATGAAGAGTAAGCCATCTTAACGACAATTTTTGCACTGTTCAGTTATAATATGAGTCAAAAAGTCAAAATAGGATTAATTTTTTAATTAATTTAATGTAAATTAAGTTATTTAAAAAGTATTTCTAAAAATAAGTTTATAAATAAACACGAATATATTTCACGAAAGCATCCAATTTATTTAAGCTAAAAGTTTAATTTTGTAAAAATTATGAGTTAAGAGTTAAGGAGTGTAAGAAAGAAACTATGGAATAGATGATACAATCTAGCTTCCTGGGCATGCGCCTGAAAATATTAAGACATTGATTAATTTTTATTAATGGTTCAAAGAAGTATTAAAAGCCTAGTTTTAAATCTTACTTCCGACTCCAGCGCAGCTACCGTCTCTGACGACGTAAGCTTTGGTCATATCAGCTGGAGCCAATTTCTTGCAAGTGCCGTCTGGACCAGTGAATTCGTTACACTTGCAACCGTCAAAGTTGCCGCAGATTCCGCAGTTTGTTCCACGGAACCTACTTCCGACAGTGACGGTAGTGTAATGACCAGTATATCTAACAAATAGACTGAGGGGCTGACTGACCACAAACACATTATTTTGGTCATGCTTGTAGATTCTGCAGTAAAAATTAAAAATAGTTATTGTAATAAATGAAAGGTTAAAATAGAAATTAAAAAAGTGTATCATACTTGACAAGCTTGGTATCTCCTTCGGGACTGTATAATTTCTCAGAAAGTGGAACCGATTTTCCGTCAACAGTAGCAGTGTCTACATTATTAAGTTCTAAAGTATGTTCTCCAACAATGATCTTCAGGGCTAGTTTGTCACCAGCTATCTTATTTCCAAGAATAATATATCGAGGTTTATCACTACAGTCTCCAGAAATCAGAGTTGGACACTCAGATAGGTCAGCGTAATAAGATGCATTGTCAAATGTCTGGATAGCATGAGGCGTAACATCGCAGTATGCTAAAATGAAAGATAAATATTATGAATTGATGCGTCTAATTTTTATAGTTTTATAGCAATCTAGTTTTACCGTAAATTCCAAGATTGAAGGCAGCATACATAACAGAGGAGAATCGGGAAATAACGGGACGTCTCAATGGTCCTGGCAAGAAGTTAAGATCAACTCCATGGAAGTGTTCCTGTTCCCCTTGGGAGCTGTGGAAATGAATGTCAGCTTCTGGGTTCTCCTCGTCCATCTTTACATCTAATCTGATTTCTCCTTGAATGAAACCATCGGGTGTAGTTCCATGAGCACCTGTTTGATATATTTATGATTACTGATTATATGCTAATACACAAATTATTTTGACAATGCTTAGAACAAACCGTGAGCATGTGAAGCATGTGCGTCAACTTCTTCGGTTGGGACTTGGTATGGCAACAATATAGCTGCAGCAAGGATTCCAGGGTACCTCCAGCGTTTTCGTGCGTCAGGGTCAACCTAACGATAGAAAACGTTTAAATAATTGTTCCTTAAAAAACTTACTTTGTATTATAATATGAACATAAGCCTCTTACCTTGTAGTTGATGGTAACGTTTGCTTCACGAAGATTGGTCTGCTTAAATGCAGCCCACAGGCATGGTTCGGTGGCAGGGGTAAGACTTCCAGGGTATTTAGGAGAGGCCTTTTGTTCACGGCATTGCTTGTATGGCCATCGGTCGCTATTGGCTTCATCCTTTTGAGCTTGAGATCTACGAGCCTTTTTGTTAATTTTAATTCCAGCTTCAGTTGGACAAGCACCTTCCTTGGCACCCTCGACTTCTTTCCCCCATGCGATGTTAATAGTTCTTTCATAGTTTGGTTCATTCTCTCCTTCATAATCGAAGAAATCTGCACTCTTGGTGGTTTGGGAAGTAAGGTCAACGCAAACAACTCCGCTTCGTTGAGTGGATGGATCTTTGGCACCAAGCTTGGCTTTCACTTCAACTTTCTCTAATCCAGTCTTTATTAAGGCTACGCTCAGATCAAGCGATTTGGTTTTGGGGGCAGCACCACCGTACTTGAAGTTCAAATTGGCTTTGACTTGAACCTTTGTTCCAACCTTATCCTTTGGATCGGATTCGTATTTTACTTTAGCTTGACCCTCAACCTAAAGTTCATGTTTTGTTTCATGGAATAAGATTTCAAAGTAGATGGAAAAACTCAATTTAATTAAGAGTATAAATAAATCTTTTATATTACCGTTTCAAGAATAGATTGAGCAGTTGGATCTTGGCTGAAATATGCTTTCAATCCGCAAGTTTCAGTTGGTGGAGACAAGAAAATAGATTGGAACATGTATCGAGCACCTAGTCTCAACAGAGTCAAAGGACGTCCAAGACGGCCACTTTCATAAAAAACGAATAAGAGTTCAATGAATGTTTGTTTGATTATTTATCAACATTTTTGACAAATGCATAAAAACAAGACGTACCCAAGGTTCTTATTTTCTGGTCCGAAGAATTTCCTGAGGGATCGGAGAACATGGATTCTGGAGTGGATCTTTTCGCAATCGTAGTATTTAGCTCCAGCCTTCAACCCTTCTAATGCCTTGTACTTGTATCCGGATCCCAATTTACGCTGCAGGAAAGATCAAGCGTAGTTAGTTTTTATTGATTTAGAATTGAAATATTATTAAGTAGTGCAGCATTAAAACATTATTATCATAGTAATCAATTCTTACTTCTTCTCGGTATTTCTCTCCCTTTGAAATGATGGCAATACCCTTGCATTCTGGGCAGGATTCGTGGAGAAGGTCGACGGTTTCTTGGTCCTTAAGGGAAGCTGGGGCATCAGAATGCACAGCGGTGAAAGCAGTAGCGTGAACTTGAGCCATAATGGGATCTTCTTTTGTTGGGGCTGATACAACAAAATTAACAGCTTGATTCTTGATATCCAGCCCAATGCTGACCTTTCGTGGAACACGGACTCGGAGAGATCGAACAGCTTCTACAGTCATTGCAGTTCCGAAAGCAGGCAAATGATTGCTCACAGCAGATACTCCGTGGAGATTGAGCCTAATTTATTTATAATGTTAAAATATGTAAGTTTTTGACAAAATTGGGGGAAATCCATTTTTTAATGGAAAAATAAATTATTAACTTACTGAACTCTGACATCGTAGTTTCGAGATACTGTTGTTCCTGCCTTCTCTGATGTAACCTTAGCATGAACCGCACCAATACTTGTGACAGCGCTCACTGTAGAAACGGGGATACCCAATTCATTGGGCTGTTCAGTTGTGATTCCTCCAACAAGGAACATCCGGACTAATTCTTTGTCATAAGCAGCGCTTTTCATCTCTCCAATCTTCTTGATTACTGTACAGTATCAATAATATCAAAGGTGAAAAACTTTCACTTTATTACTATTCTGAGCTAAACTCATGTAAACCTTACGCTGAGGAATGGTGGTAACTGATTTCTGATCAGCAGCATGATAAGCGACAACACGGTTGTGGAGAAGGACGGCGATCTCAATCCTGAGAGGTTCAGGTTGACGTTCTTGGACTCCGATCTTCTGGAAGACTTCTTTGATATTATCGAAATCGACTACTCCAGTGGTCATGGACATGATTCTTGACGAAAGAGCTTTACCAACACCTTCGATACGGACGAAGAGCTGTTTGAAATAGAATTTGACGATTTTTAAAATGTTTTATGCTAGGTTTATCCTAACTTTCACTTTCAATTTCATTGAAACTTTCACTTTGCTTTCTTTTTCACTTTGTTGTGAAATCATAAAAATGATCACAATAAAAAAATAAACCGAAATTTATAAAAAAAATATGTACTTACAGAAAGGTAGGTGGTACCATAACCGGCAGTTTGTCCATTGAATCCAACATAAACCGTTCTTGGAAGAACACTGTTTCCATTCTTCTGGACAGAAATGCGAGTCATATGTCCAAAATTGTATTGTCGATCATGGTAGTCGCTAATGTAAGCACCAGAGTACTTACTTTTGACTTCCCATGGTACAAGAATTTGAAGAGCAGACTTAGCCCAGGAACCTCTAAAAAATATTCAAAATTTCACTAACTGTTCCAACTCACCTTACTTCAATGCAAGCTAATTTTTAAAACTTCTTACTCATGAGACAAACATGGACGAGTGGATCCAGCTAAACTGGTGAAAAGCGTTTTAACGAAGTTTTTGACTTCGGAGCTTGATTCAACCCAGGTGCTCATTGCCACTTCCTGGAAGATACTTTCTTCTGGAGCAACAGCAAGCAACATTTGAATTGCAGTGTTTCGAAGTTCTGAGTCTTCCGACTTGTCATTGAAGATACCCAGTAAAGTTTTCTTAAATAGTGCACCGTTTGATTTTGACAAAGGTGACAATCCAGATAAAGCAGCAGACCGTACTGATCGGTCTTGATTGTGATCGTTTACAACAATTAACAATTTCTCAGCGGCTGGGACCAAGTTAATGTTTCTCAGAGCGATGACAGCGGTTGTTTTTTCATCAAAATTGGCAGCAGCTGTGGTTTAAAATGTGATAAGAAATGTAATGCTTTTTTATCTCTGGGTTGGTCAAATTTTTTTAATGTAATATATACTCACAAGCGACTTGGTCGGACCAGTGCTTCACCCATTTGTCCAAAAGTCCGGTTCGTTGGCATCCAGTCTTCTTGCATGTACGTCCCAACAAAGAAGCAAAAGCGAATTCAATGATACGCCCATTAGCCTTGGAGTTGCTTGGTTTAATTAATCCTTCCAATTCCTTGAGAAGATTTTCGGTGGGGTTACGGACATAAGCAGCAAGTGGTCCAATCAAACGTCCCATGTACAAAGTATCTTGGGTGTTAGCAGCAATATCCCGGATAACAAGGACAGCAGGGCCAGTTCCAGCAACAACCAAAGAGTCCAAGAAGAGTTTACTAGATAATCACCACGATCTCATTTAAAAACTTTCTTTATTGTTAATTTCTTAGTTTTATCATACTTACTACTCGGTTTCATCTCCTCCCTTAAGTTGGTTGTTTAGATTGGTAAGGTGTTGGTAGTCCAAAGCGCTAGCGAAAGGAATCAAAGAGAATGGGCTGACCTTGTGGAAATCTTTAGTATTCTCATAAACATCAACGGATTCCAAGGATTGGTGAACTTTCTTGATGTTGGCCACGAGCTATGAATATAATAATTATTAGATGACATGCATATATTCTTTTGATTGTTCTCGAAGAATGAATGTATTTGTTTACCTGTTCAGCTGCCTTGTTTTGGCCTGCAGCGTCAAGATCGGCATCCTTATGATGGAAAAAGAATGGAGTGGGGCTCTTGAGGTCTTCATTTTCATCCAACTCATTTTCGAACACATATCTCAAATCGTCAAAGTTCTTGGCATTAGATGGCCCTGGAACGCTGCCTCCATTCTTTACCTCCTTGAGGACAAGGCTAAGCATTGAGAAAGAGTACTGGGTGTGTCCATCATTTCCGAAAATGTTATAGAGCAACGATGAACCTGCACTAAGTCGGTTCAATGCTAGGCTGCCTCCATTGTCTCCAAGAAAGTAGAATGCAAAAGCAGTAGAGTTGAGTACATCCTAGAATTGATTTTAAAATTTTTTATTAGTTTTATAATTATTTATTTAATTCTTCAAAAAGCTTCGATGTGCATCTCACTCAAATTGAGAGAAAGCGAGTGGTAAGGAAAGTAGTCTCAAAGTCTCAACTTACCCTAGAGTTGTCATCTGGGCAATATTTAACTGAGATACCTAGCAAAACAGATAAATGTTGTATTTTTAAATTTTAATATAGAAGTGTGATTTTGAAAATGTTTTCTACCTGGAATGTTTTAATTACCTGGTTTACGGTATCGTCTTGGAACATCATTGCATTGAGCTTGAGTTCTGTACTTTCTAACTTCAACGACACTTCCATCAGCAGAAGGAATGACGTTGTAGTCAGTTTTACAGTCTCCTACTACGGTTTCCTATAAAAAGTAGTCGTTGGGTTTGGGTGGGGCATTAAAACACAATTTTTAGAAGCACATAAATACATTATTTTATTCATTTAGAAATTTAGAATTACTTCTTCAGTGACGAAGTTATCAGCCTCTTTCAATTGGGTCTTAGTCAGGTCAAGTTGTAGTGCAGTGGCAATACCTCTTTTGATATTGTGAGCCCATTCGTCAACATTACTGTTGAGAACGATACCCTTTGCCTAAAATGAGATTAACAATTTGAGATTCAACGAAATGTAAAAATACTTTAATTATACTAAATTACGAGAATCTGATATTTCTGATTCAATAGTATACCTTTCCGTTGGCAACATGAACAGTGAAAGGCTCGCTCAAAGGCTGAAGCTGAGCATAAGCCTTTTTGCCAAATGTAGGCTTGGCTGAGAAGTCATATTCCCCATTGTATGATCCGAAAACAATATCATTCAATTTGACATTAAGGTCGCTTCCAGTATTTTGGACATGGAGTTCTCCACTGATGTTGAAAACACTTCCGAAATTAACATAATCATGAGATCCAGCGGTGGCCGAAATGTCTAACGTGTAAATGTATTCCTTTCCAGCTTGGAAAATATTGGTGCCTACATCTCGCTTGACAAAAGCAGAGCTGCTGAGCACCAGACCTAAAAGTAAATGTAATGTAAATGAAAATTAAGAAAGGGAAAGTTGAGAAAAACTAAATAGATGCATTTTTAGAAGGTATGGGGCAAATGAGACAAAATAATAGCATGGGGATGAGGAAGAATTGCTTTATTTAACATTGCCTAATCATTTTGTATTTCAATTTTTATAATTATTGAGAAAGCTTACCCAGCAAAATAAACCACTTCATGATTAAAATTGACCGTGACCGCAGTATCTGAAAAAGACAGACAGACTGACAAGATACGTTAGCTCCGATGTGAAATCGAAAAGCTAACTGGATATCCAAGTCCAAGGTTCTAGGTTTTTGTCCTGGTTGACTCAAGGACTACAAGGGTCAGGGGTCATCACTATCTCTAGCTTCTGACTGGCTGAATCATGAATAGACTGCATACACGATGATCATCAACCTACTAAGCTCTTTCATAGGATTTCGTACATCTAGTTCAGAGATGGAAAACCAATAAAATTAATTTTTATTTTGAACAAGACACCGGCATTATAAAATTATATATAACTTGACAGTTATCTTTGGTGTTATCAATTTATTTAGACTAAATAATAATCATGACATAAACAAGTGCCAAGCCTATAAAACACGGTTGGTTGACTAGTTATTAGAGTTCTATCATTTCTGTACGTTGGTAAAGATGAGATGATGAGACTCGGATCTTTGATTAATTAAGTTCCGAGAGTATTCTTATTTAATGTCTTTAAATAACTCAACCAGTTGCAGTTAACTTACAACTGCTTGAATTGAATCGATATGAAAGTCCACCCTTGATCTGGATAATATTATGCGTTTCTTTTTCAATTCATTTATCTTAAATTATTTAAGCTATCATAAATAAAAAGAAAATATTCCATCTGTCACGTAGACTATAATATTAATATAATAATACCGTAGAATTTGAAATAGAAAATGTTCTAGAATACCCTTCCCGAAATTAAAGGCAGCATCTCTCACCGTCCTCTTTGAAAAATAACTTTTTTTAATTACACCAATTGAATTACGTTTTCAAAACAATCAATAATTATTTTTTAGTGATTTTCGAAAAAATTTCCTTGATGTTAGAGTTTTAAACAAATAATTCTTATTTGGGGTGAAGAGGTTATATATTTGAATGTTTGGTAAAGTTAGCTATAGAGTTTTTTGATACTGTTAAAATGTGGAATATTAAAAATTTCACCTTCAATGATTCGCTTTCTAGCGTATTTAAGCATGATAATGACTTTTTCGAGATGGATTGTCATACAGTAATGTTTTTATAAAAGTCTTCATAAAATTTAATAGTCCTAGCTAATTCATTCTTTGTATTGCGTAATATTTTTTTTAAATCAATATTCATGTGATTAAAGTGGAAATGTACTTGATCAGAGGTCAAGAATGATAGTATCTAAGTTTTGAGCGTTTCATATCAACATCTGTCGAAATAATATATAAATCCGATTTTTGGGTTCATCTGAATTGACAGCATCTGTTTACATATAAAATTTCCTTTTGATGTCCTAATTTACTTCTATTGGTCTGATGTCTATAATTTTCTGCAAGAATGATTTTTTCACATATTTTTTAAAAATTTTCATTCAGGTTTGCTTTAAATTTACATAAATTGAAATAAATGAGTCTTCGACAACTTTCAGTTTCATTTTTATATGATACCTGATTTTCCTGTTTGAATTATTTTGTGGTTATCATTAAAGAGGTTAGATGATGAAAAGTTTTGCAGGATAGTACAAAAATAGATCTTACGTTTTTAAAATAAATGCAAGAATTTTCATTTCTGATTATGGTAATGCAAAAATTAATTCCGGAAATTTTTAATTTCTCCTTAAAGTAAGGTTCAATATGAAATTCTATTTGCTTAAGCTACAATTAATTAATGGTTTTTCTTTGACATTAATGCACTCAACGGGTAAATTATACACTCATAAAGAATAATTGGTTCTGTAAAGTAGTTTATTTTTATTAAGATGTTAAAATTTTGAACAGAATTGGTTATTTGTTGGTAAAAGTATTAATACAGTGATGCGATGTTAATTTAACTGCTTGGGCAGGAGTCTGAAATTGGAATAATAATATGGTTAGATTTGAGAAATTTGAATATGAGCATTTGTTAAGATTTTTATGTGAATTAATAGTGAATCTTACTTCCGACTCCAGCACAGTTTCCGTCACGAACAATGTAAGCCTTGGTCATGTCGGCGGCTGCTAAGTTCTTGCAGGTGGCATCTGGGCCGGTCAAGTCGTTACGTCCACAACCGTCGAAGTTACCGCAAAGACCGCAGTTTGTGGCACGGTATCTGCTTCCAAGACTGACAGTGGTGTAATGACCAGTGTACCTGACGAAAACGCTGAGGGGCTGACTGAGCAAGAAGACGTTGTTCTTGTCGTGCTTGTAGATCCTGAGGAAAAAGACAATACGTTAAAATTTCATTTAGAAAAGTGATTTTTTATGCATCGTTGATAAAAATTATTCATTTTCAATACTTACTTGAAGATTTTGGAATCACCCTCTGGGGTGACGACCTTGTCGCTCAATGCAACTGCCTTTCCGTCGATTTTGACATTGTCCATGTCATTGAGTTCGACGGTGTGTTCTCCCATAACGATCCTAACTCCGAGTTTGTCATTGCTGATTTTCTTTCCAAGAACAACAAACCTTGGCTTTTCGGAGCAGTCTCCAGAGATGAGGGTTTCGCATTCGGAAAGGTCGGCGAAATAAGTGCGGTTATCGTAGGTTTGGATTGCATGAGGAGTAACATCACAATATCCATAGACTCCGAGGGCCATGGCTGCGTATTGAAGTTGAGAGAATCGAGAGAAGACTGGTCGCTTAAGTGGTCCTGGCAAGAAGTTCAAGTCAACACCGTGGAAGTGTTCTTCTTCTCCTTGAGAGCTGTGGAAGTGGATATCGGCTTCTGGGTTTTCTTCGTCCATGGTCACATCCAATTCAATGCTTCCTTGGATTAATCCATCAGCGGTGGTTCCGTGTTCTCCTAAGATTTTAAATATAAATTAATTAAGTATGCTTAGAATTTAAAATGAACTAGAACTAAAAATAGTCTATGAAATCTTACCATGGGCAGCATGGTCAACATCATCACTTGATACTTGGTATGGCATCAAGATAGCGGCAGCAAGTGCTCCAGGATACTTCCATCGCTTACGGGCTTCAGGGTCAACCTTGTATTGGATGGTAACATTAGCTTCACGAAGGTTGGTCTGCTTGAATGCAGCCCAGACACAAGCTTCAGTGGCAGGGGTAAGCTCTCCAGGGTATTTGTCAGAGCTCTTTTGTTCACGGCATTGCTTGTATGGCCATCGGTCGCTCTTAGCTTCATCCTTTTGTGCTTGAGATCGGTGAGCCTTCTTGGTGATCTTAATTCCAGCAGCGTTGGCTGGGCATCCTTCCTTGGCACCCTTATCGTCCTTGCTCCATGCAATGCTGATGGTTCTTTCATAGTTGGGCTCATTTTCTCCTTCATAACCGAAGAAATCGGCAACCCTGGTGGTTTGAGAGACGAGATCGAGACAGACGACTCCGTTTCTTCCAGAAGATTCATCCTTGAGAGACAATTTGGTCTTAAGTTCAACCTTCTCGAGTCCAACCTTAGCGAAAGAAAGGGCCATGTCGAGGGTCTTGGTCTTGGGGGCAGCACCACCGTATTTCATGTTAAGAGAAGACTTAACTTGAACCTTGGTTCCGATCTTTTCCTTGGGGTCAGATTCGTACTTGAGCTTGGCAGATCCTTCAATCTGAAATTATTTAAATTCCCTTATTAGGACAGATTAAACTTACGAGTTATACTATTTAGGTGTTATAAAAATAGTTTTAATTTTACCTTTTCGAAGATAGATTGGGCAGTTGGGTCTTGGCTGTACCATGCCTTCAATCCGCAAGTTTCAGTTGGTGGAGACAAGAACAGAGATTGGAACATATATCGAGCACCAAGTCTCAACAAAGTCAAAGGACGTCCGACACGGCCACTATTTTAAAAATACGAATCAAATTATACAATTTTATTTATTTATAAACATTTTATTTTGGACAACTTCATAAAACCAGAAGTACCCAAGGTTCTTGTTTTCTGGTCCGAAGAATTTCCTGAGGGATCGGAGAACATGGATTCTGGAGTGGATCTTCTCGCAATCGTAATATTTAGCTCCAGCGCTAAGTCCTTCCAAAGACTTGTATTTGTATCCAGATCCCAATTTTCGCTAGAAATTAGAAGCGTACAATTTAAGATTCTTCTTGTAATTAAAGTGCATTAAGCATTAAATATTGTGATCGTTCTTACTTCTTCTCGGTATTTCTCTCCCTTTGAAATGATGGCAATACCCTTGCATTCTGGGCAGGATTCGTGGAGAAGGTCGACGGTTTCTTGGTCCTTAAGGGAAGCTGGGGCATCAGATTGGATAGCGGTGAAAGCAGTAGCGTGAACTTGAGCCATGATAGGGTCATCCTTCTTTGGAGTATCAATGACGAAGTTGATAGATTGTTGCTTGATATCCAAACCAATGCTGATCTTTCTTGGGATTCGGATACGGAGAGATCGGATAGCTTCAACGGTGTGAGCGGTTCCGAAAGCGGAAAGATGGTTGTTGACAGCAGAAATACCATGGGCATTGAGTCTATTATAAAAATTGAATATTCATCAATCTAATAATTTGATTTCATTTTAAGCCATTAAGTTGAATTGGTGAGGACTTACTGAAGCCTGACTTCGTAGTTTCGGGAAACGGTGGATCCGGCCTTCTCAGAGCTGACCTTAGCGTGAAGAGCAGCGACGGTGGTGACAGCGCTAACGGTTGAGACTGGGATACCAAGTTCATTAGGTTGTTCGGTGGTGACTCCTCCGATGAGCATCATACGGAGCAATTCCTTGTCATAAGCAGCAGATTTAAATTCTCCCAACTTCTTGATAACTGTAAAAATAAATCAACATTATAGCATATGCGGTGAAAGTCTGTTTTCACTTTATATAATTTTGTAGATTGATTGATTGTTCATACGTTGTGGGATGGTGGTGACGGTTTTTTGGTCAGCGGCATGATAAGCAACAACTCGGTTGTGAAGAAGGACAGCGATTTCAACCCTGAGTGGGTCAGGTTGACGTTCTTGGACTCCGATCTTTTGGAAGATTTCTTTGATGTTGTCGAAATCGACGACTCCAGTGGTCATGGACATGATTCTGGAGGCAAGGGATTTTCCGACACCTTCAATTCGGATGAAGAACTATTGGATTTTTAAAAATTGATAATAAATAAATCAATCAATAAATAAAAATTGCATTATTCCAATGCATTGATAATTTTACACGAAAATTAATTATTTACAGAAAGGTAGTTGGTGGCATATCCTGCGGTTTGTCCATTGAATCCAACATAAACGGTCTTTGGAAGCAAGCTGTGTCCATTCTTTTGGACAGAGATAGCAGTCATATGTCCGAAGTTGTATTGACGATCATGGTAGTCGCTGATGTAAGCGCCTGAGTATTTTCCGCTGGTTTCAAAGTTAACGGCCATTTGGAGAGCAGTCTTGGCCCAAGATCCACTATATTATTAAATTACATTCCATGTTTAATTCAATTAAGTTTTCTTAATCATATTTACTCTTTCAAATACTTACACATGGATAATACATGGTCGGGTGCTTCCAGCCAAACCCTTGAAAAGGGTCTTGACGAAGTTCTTGACTTCCTTATCTTTTTCGGTCCAGGTGTAGATAGCAACCTCTTGGAAGAGCTTTTCTTCAGGGAAGGCAACGACGAGCCAGTTCAAAGCGTTGTTTCGGAGTTCAGAATCTTCATGTCGGTCGAAGAAGATGCTCTTAAGAACAGTTCGTGCATGAACATCAGTCCTCAACAAGGACTTAAGGCCAGTCATGGCGGCAACTCGGACGGTTCGGTCTTCATTGGTGTTTTCAAGAACGGTCAACAATTTTTTGGCGGCTTGTGGGAGGTTGATGTTACGGAGGGCAAGGATAGCGGTGGTCTTATCCTCGAAAGAGGTAGAAGCTATAAATGGTTTAATATGATTAGTTAGTCATATCATCAATGAAATTAAACGCAAGTTTTGATTCTAGTGAAAACTCACAGTCAATCTTGTCAGACCAGGTCTTGATCCATTTGGCCAAAAGTCCGGATTTTTGACATCCATTCTTCTTGCAGGTACGTCCCAAAAGAGAAGCGAAAGCGAATTCGATGATGCGAGCGTTGTGCTTGGTGTTATCAGGCTTGATCAAAGGCTCCAATTCCTTAAGGAGGTTTTCAGTTGGGTTTCGGATGTAGTTTGGAAGAGGTCCAACCAATCGGCCGACGATAAGGGTGCTTGGGTTTTCTGCGACGATGTCACGGATGACAAGGGCAGCTGGACCGGTACCAGCAATAACCAAAGTGTCCAAGAAAATTTTGCTGTTGGAATAAAGTTATAAGATTTTTAAAATTTACATTAATAAAGTTTGATTTTTGTACTCGAACTTATGAGACTATTATTACTTATTACTTATTATTACTTACTATTCAGTCTCATCTCCTCCCTTGATCTTATTAAGGACTTCCTTAAGATGGTCGTAGTCCATGGCGCTAACGAAGGGGATCAAGGAGAAGGGGCTAATCTTGTGGAAGTCCTTGGTGTTTTCATAAACTTCAACGGATTCCAAGGATTGGTGGAGTTTCTTGATGTTGGCAATGAGCTATTTTTAAAGTTAAAATTAGTAAGATTAATTCATTTACAACCGTCATTTACTAAAATTACAATTTAAAAGACTTACTTGATCTTCAGCCTTGTTTTGACCTGCAGCATCAAGATCAGCATCCTTGTGGTGGAAGAAGAAGGGCTTGGGGCTCTTGATGTCTTCATCTTCATCCATATCGTTTTCGAAAGCGAATCGCAAATCTTCGAAGTTCTTGGCATTAGCTGGACCAGCAACGCTTCCAGAGGCGACATTCTTCAAAGTCAATTGCAAGTTGGTGTAAGAGTGTTGGGTGTGTCCGTCAACTCCGAAGATGTTGTAGACAAGGAATGATCCAACCTTGATGTTCTTAGCTACCAAGCTTCCGCTGTCGATTTCGAGATCGTAAACTCCAAAACCGGTTGAGTTAAGGACATCCTACAATAAAAATGCAAATTTTATAATTTTTTTCTCCAAAAGAAAGCATTCAACTATATGGAGAGTATACTAGGTGAAAGTTTTGTATCAACTTACCCTGGAGTTGTCATCAGGGCAATATTCCACAGAGACTCCTGAAATTTCACAAATTCCATACTATAATAGAGACTGCCTCAACAATATAGAATAACCATAATAGAAAAGTTTCGAATATAGTACCTGGCTTTCGGATGCGACGGGGGAGGTCAGTGCACTTGGCGTGGGAACGGTATTTACGAACTTGAGCCTTGGTGACTTGAGCTTTGTTATCTTCGATTCCGGGGATGACAACGTAATCGGTGATACAGTCTCCAACAACGGTTTCCTTTTTGAAGTTAAGTAATAATGAAATGAAATTGAAGTGTACAAAATTTGATGAAGTTATGAAACAACCTTGACATTATGCATGTACTTACTTCTTCGGTGACGAAGTTGTCAGCCTTGGAGATTTCGATCTTGCTCAGGTCAAGTTGAAGAGCGGTAGCGATACCCCTCTTGATGTTGTGTGCCCATTCATCAACATTGCTGTTGAGAACGATTCCCTTTGCCTGTAGACAAAAAAGTTAATAAAATTGTGAGTTTTAAAATTGTTTATTTATTGTCTGGAAGAACTGAAGTAAAAATTTCAATTGGGGTAAAACGATTTTAAACTTTAAAATTTTTCAGGTACGCAAAGTATAAAATAATTACGATTGAAAATCCATAAGGGGATAAAAGAAACTTTCAAATTATGAAATTACATACCTTTCCACCTTCAACCTTGACGGAGAAGGGTTCGGACAATGGAGCAAGTTGTTGATAAGCCTTTTGAGCAATCGCTGGGGGATTTTGGAAATCGAATTCCCCATTGTGAGCTCCGAACTTAATGTTTTGCAACTTGATATTCAAAAGGTTACCAGCGCCTTGTACATGAAGTTCACCAGTGATGTTGAAAGTACTGGCGAATGAGACATAATCGCTGGAACCGGCTTGAGATAAGATAGAAAAGTCGTAAATGTATTCCTTTCCGGGGGCAAAGAGATTGGTGCCTACATCTCGCTTTACAAAAGCAGAGCTGCTGAGCACCAGACCTGTAATAAAATCACAGAAAAAGTTTCGAATTCGAAATTAGTTTATATTTCTGAAAATTCTAATTTTATCTTTTCCAAATTTTATTTTTTTTAATGTTGGGGTAAATGAAGACGATTAATATTTCTGAAAATATTCTCACCCAGCAAAACGAACCACTTCATAATTGAATTGATCGTAATGTTCAGTCGCCTACGAAATAAAAAGAGACAGAGAAGAGACTTGATGAAAAGCTAGCTCTAAAATTTAGAAGCCAACTGAGGATTCTTTTCGGATCGGCCTGAGTTTTGTTCACAATTTTTCAAGGACTAATGGTCAAGGGTCAAATCAATCTTTTACTGGACCATGGACATAATTATAATAAAAATTTATAATCAGCATCATCATGGACAAGCCCACTATGTATATATATATATATCACACATCACCTAGCTCGTTTTAATATTATTACCAAGTTTGGCCTAGTGACAATAATTAGGTAGCATCTCATCTTTTCAAACTTATCTATGTAGGTATATTATTTACTATTAATACCACTAAATTGTTGACAAGTTTTGATGTTCCTGTTTGAGTAAGCTTATCATCTCATACAAATCCTCCTGTGATATTTCTTAAGACTGACAATTATGTAAAAGTGTTAGGAAGAGGT
>JAQFYJ010000063.1:0-24849 GCA_034694685.1 Isotoma anglicana | reverse complement strand
ATGTAAATATGAGAATAAGGAAGTCGGTGGAAGTGACATTTAACTAGAAGGAGGAAGGACGGACTGATATTTTTGTAAATCCTCCTAGACTCTTTATTTTATTGCCGAGAGTTTCGCACATTTTCGACAGATTTATGCTGATTGCCTCAACACTTGGAGACTACAACGGAAGTAAAGAAATGTAAGTTCAGCGTTTAACCTTATTTTGGATTTAAATGCCCGCCTTTCAAAACCTTTTTCGGCTTAGCATTCCTATACACACATAGACAATGGTAAATGTTAGCTAAATAATGTTCTGTATCCCGCCAGTATTCGGAAGCTTCTCCTCTAAATAGTTAGAGAAGTTTTAATGTTGAAACTTTGAAACCCTTTGGAAATATTCACCAAGTACATTTGTTTTTTACAAAGTGACAGAATGCCCCAACTGAAATTTAAATGAAACATTTCTCAAACATATCATCAAAAACACTTGTTACACTTTGATCTAATTCCATGGATTTAATTAAATGGTAGTTGATCCTATTGAATAAATCAGACATGTCAGTTGTGCATAAATAATGACAATGTGACAATTAGGGTGATATTTCGGAGTAAGAATGTGCATTGAATACTATCAGGAAACAAAGAAAATAATGTATTCAGGGAAAGAACAAGATACCCGAACTACCTGACAAAGCTAACTCCCATCAGGGTTTCGGATGGTAAATACCAGATGGTATTTACCAGTGATATTTACCGTCATTTACCAGAGCGCATTGGTGGTAATTGGTAATAACTAGTAAAAACTGGTAAAAACTAAAAACAAAGATTTAGAGGCAACTGGAGCTAGCAATTCATATTTCTTATCACTAACAATATTTTAAAAAATGAAGTTTCAAAAGATTTTTTTTAAAGTACATCATTGGGTAACTTAAACGAAATACTTTCATATATGTATTTCATCCGTAGTTTTTCGTAATGATGTCATTTAATACTACTAAAAGTAAATACTACTTTACTTTTTGATCTTTCTATTTTTTAAACAGTGTTGAGTGAAATAATCTTATCTTTATTCACTTTTCTTATATTCAATAAAACTTCATATATTTTTTTGCACAGGACCAGAGCAAATAACATAGCAAGTGGTATTTACCAGTTGTTACCAGTTAATACCGTTATTTACTGTTTTATACCACTGTGATGGTATAAATCGCCAAAAAGTGGTATTTAAGAAACCCTGATTCCCATGGGACTTGAATAAAAGTGAATTACAGTATGAGTTATGAATGACGCGTTGAATATTTGATATCTTCAACGAATAAAGAGTTTCTTATATAAATTAAGATAACAGAGGCAACCCAATTTTACATTTCCTGATATCAAACAGGAAAAATAAATGCAAGGTGGTGAGATGCGGAATTCTGTTGACGTGTTACGTAGCCTTTTCCAGGAAACATTTAAAAGATTTAGGTAGTTTTTGAATTTTGTACCGTAAATAAGGATTGTGATGCATTTTGTGTGCCGGTTTGGAATCGTAAGGAAAAAATACCAATGAAATAAAAGTCAAGAAAAATCGAGATGTAAAATAGGTTGCAAACATGTCAAATAAATAAGCCATGTATCACTTTTCTCATTTTCTAAGCCAAAGATAAAAAATTCAAAAATAATCGTTCCCATCTAATCCGTTTAAATTATTATTCTGAGTGTAAATCTTTCTTTGAAATTTATAAAAAGAAATAAGTAGCAGTTATATAATGTTGTAAGACCTGCATGGTGCATACTCTGCCCATGTTATCTTTAGTTTCAAACTTGAACGTTTTTGACAATGCTTTAAAGTTTCAAAATACAAAATTAGCTGTTTCATTGTTAATCGGATATTTCAAAGTTATTTACTTAACTTATAGTTTAAATAGAGTTAGTTTCTATTCTTAAAGTATTGAAACTCCTATTTACTCGCTTTGTTATTACTTCATCTAATTTAAACTGTTTATATATGAACATCAATAAAAACATTCAGAACTTCAACTTATATTAATTGCTGATTTCCTTACAAGATGTAAACACTTTAATTTACCAAATAAATACCCAAAAAACAAAAGCAATTGGATGTTTCTATTTAGTAATTTAAAATTAGATTGAAATTGTAAGATGCATTTTTTTCTGATGTTTCATCAATCAGTCAACAGATACATCGAACACTAATTTGTTATTTACAAATTATACTATCATAAAAATAACTTTTGTTTTGTGCAGTTTTGTAAGTTTGTTTAGGAATTTTTGTTTTCATTTCAATTTTATTTTTATTAAAATGTCGCAAATTTAATTTACAACGAAATCCATAAAAGACATTGATATCACTTCATTAGGAAATTTCTTGCAATTTAAAACTTTAGCTTAATAACAAATGATGCTCGCAATAAAACAGGATTAATTTGTTTATGTGAGCCCTTCGGAAAATATGGTTAGTCATTTTCTCTTAAAAAATGTTGACTGTCGGCTAAAGAATCGTCTTGTAAGTACTTTATACACAAAACACAACATAATTTTGAACTATACAACAACTTGTTGTTGTACAGAAGATTAACAATTAGAAAGAGGCGAAACTGTATCAAATGATGAAACAATGGCCTCCATTAGTTAAGAATGAACTTGACAATGAAATCCAAACTGTGCTTGAGATCCAATTACAGCTTTTTTGCTATTGGGTTTAGTTTAGATATTTTGGCAGAGTCATGCTTGAGCATAATTCACATTTGCATAATTATCTTACACCGTGTGGTGCAGTCAATCAAAATATTGATTTCATTTACTATGAATTTTTATTGCAATTTTTTATAATGTATTTTCCGACTCAATTCTATATAATATACAAATTTGAATTTGAGTGATTTGTTTTGTTTTTAAACTATAAAATTTATTAGCCATACAATTTTACCAAAATCTGGTTAATTTGTTAGAAAAACTAATGCGCATTAAAATATCTATTTTTATACGCAAAAGAATGTTGCATTATACTTTGGGCAGAGGATATAAAAAACCAAAGAACGTTGCAAATATGTATGCTAGTGCATGTGCAAAAAATACATGTAAAGTCATTTTCGAGTTCCACTTAACTACATAATAATTATTCAATAACGTAGTAGAGCGATGGGTCAAGCATTAGCCGGAATTTTGGAAACTTGACAGAAAATATTAAATCCAAACCGGTCTGACTAGACTGGTAAATATTAAAATTAATTGTAATTCTCTCCAGTCATGTGGACCATTCATACATAAATAATATATTTAGATTGCTGATACAAAAATCGGAAAGAATGTGAAAATAACACAAGTTGAACAGCTTGTGAAAATAAAAAAATTATTTGGCTACATTGCGCTTCAAGCGTTTTTAATAACCCTTGGGAATGATTTTGAAGCGTACTAACAGGTTTCTGAAGATTTTCTAGCTTTTTTGTTCAACTTATAAAACCGAATGTGTAGTGTCTCATTTATAAGCAAACCCACAAAAACCAGCTTGGGCATTGCATAATATATAATTATAAATTTTCCTCTCTCTCATGAAGTCAACTTGTTGAAAAGCCCAAATTCCAAAGAAATATGAAAAGCCACAAGTCTGCATTAAATCACAACGAGGCTAATTATGAATTTGCGACTTTCGTTATTGAAGATGTAGAAATGTGATAATTCCATCTAAGATTTTAATTATGTGCTAAAACATAAACACGACCCAGTGTTGAGAGAGTAATTCCTCTGGGTTCTTTCTTGTCATGCTTTCTCAAGTTTTGCAGATTGAATAGGCCATTTTATTCCCTATTCGGTATGTAACTAAAGTAACAAGTAACTTAATTAGCATATTTGCGTATAGTTCGTACATATTATTTACCCTAGAACAAATTAAGGCTCGTTACGTCAATCTGCAGTTTGTAGGGATTTCCATTCCACACTCCGTGATTCTTGGGAAAGGGAAAATCTTGGCTTTTGGCTATTTCTAAAACTGTAAGGAGCAGCATTTGCTCTAACGATGACAAGAACTACAGAAAACGATTATTTGAAGAACTCCCACATCCTTATTTTGCAAAAAATGAAAAAAATCGATATTTTGAAGCATTATTTCGAAATCGAAATATTATTATGTAGTATATAAAGTTGGAACATGTTTTATTTTTATAAATATATTTCACTCATATTTATCAGTCCTCCCCGGTCATGTTTCTTCCATATTAATTTAACTTGATAAATCATCAAATAAATAAAAATCTTTTTTACTTCTATTCCTACTTGTACGGATTTAGAGGAAATTAATATCGGTGGAGTTACTCGTACCCATGTTCACCGTAGGCAAGGACAAACTTGTTGCTTCTAATATTAAATACCCTTTTACAATTTCATGGCTTGGGTTTGGGTTTACTAAAACCCGGGTATTATCTTTCCGCTAGAGAAAATCCACTACATTTATTCCCGTTGGTTTATATTTCAAGTAGTGCGAAGCATTTGATACTTGATTTTCTAACATGAAGCTTCAACAGTTGTAAGGTAATTTGCTAATATATTTATTCTGCCAGATTGTTACCCTGAGGTCAGATTTTAATTACTGGGGGAAAATGATATAAAAAAAAGAAAAGTTTCAATTTACTTTTCCTCTGAAACAGACATGCAAAGTATATTATTTACCTAAAGGGATATTTTCCAGGCTTTGGTTAAAATGAAATTTAATATGTAGGCAAACTAACCTTAAGTTTCTGTTTATTTTGACATTGTGAAATTGGATCATTAGGCTCAAATTCATAACAGAGGCATTTATATATAGTGGCTTTGTTTTTATATGCATTGAGTTTATTATTTTCAATATGCTTTGCAATTGTACTTACTTACCTTTCTCTCTAAATAAGACACAAGGATATTCTGCTGTTGGATGTTGGATCAACGTAGCATGAGCATAATGTATAGGTTTCAACCCGCATAACATAGAAATACAGAAACCTAGCAGGTGGGCGTAATTAAATGGTTTGGAAAAAAGTTTAACAGAAAATTTCATATCATTACTTAAATTCTTGGGAAAGGTTTATTGGGCTGATAATTTAAGGACCTGTTGTGTAATACAAAAGATTATTTCTAAATTAAACGCAAAAGCATTTCCATTCAATGTGCAAAAATTACAGTTTGTAGCATTAATTTGATAAGGTACATTCCAAATTCATGTTTCGGAGAATGGAAAGTACATAAAGAAATAATTGTGGGTCAATTAATAGTATAACCTTTAATAACTTTCATAATTCAAAATCTTATAAAAATTGAGAACAATTTGTGATTAAAAATACACCTTAGACTCTTTCAACTGCGAGAAAATATGAAAACTTTTGAGCTGTTTTTATTTATCTACGTTACGTTGTGCTACTTCATTATATACGCATTGATGTGGTAATGCGCTACAAAAATGATAAAACAAAGATGCTGAAGTTCACCGAAAATCCAGTAAATAAAGCTAATTTGATTGTGAGATCAGAGATCACTCAACTATAGTTTTTTGAAAGGAAGAAAACGAACGTTTTTCAGGGAATTCAATAATAATCCATTTATATATTGTATATGTCAGTTGCAAACTATATAAACTCTTATTTCTTTGATCAGGAAAGAACTGCGTAAGGTAACTTACAAATTCAATGATTTCTGTAATAACAAATTGAAATTAAATTAATAAGTTTAAAAACAAATTTGACGCAGGATTTTAGAAGAAGCAAACAAATTTACTAGGCTTTCTCTATTATTGTTAAACCAAATTCCTAAAACAGTAATTTAATATAACATCTTTAAGTTACAATTATATTTTATTATATTGATGTTTGTCTGGAAAAGAGGTCCTAAACCTTTTATGCAGCGCATAAACTTTGCAAACTTTGTGCTAATTTAAATTTTAAATATTCGCTACCTTAAATAACACAAGGACACGACGAAAATTAGGCATCTAAGAATTAAAAAAATATATTTAATTATGGCACATACGAGAACACCTGCTGTCTCCATCCAATTGTCAATACCTGCATACCTTATAAAATGTAATTAGTGCATAAAACTTATACCTTGACTTTAGATTAAAATTTAAGAATTCACCAATAGGCTGGAGTGTAGAAATTCCGATGTTGTGCGAAAAGCTTCTAACGTTTTCCAAAACGTCGCTTTTTACACCTATATACCTGAATTGCTTAAACATTTTAACTAAACTTGAATTCCTATATCTTAAAGCGAAACTTATGGTATTGTTCTAAACATATGCAAATTGCATTTCTGTTAATAACTATAGTGTGTAGTGTTTTATTGTTAAACAGTTCGTTAGTCTGGTCTTAACTGTTAGGGTATTTCCCAAAACAAACAAATGAAACACGTAAAGTATGCCTAAACTCTGCCTGCAGAAATTATGATGATTACCAAGCATGCAAATACTAAAGATAAGTATGCCAATCAAGCGCCTTGGTTTGTTTATGTAAGTAATAAACGGGTTAATGCAGTTTATCAGGTTGAAAGATCTCTCCGAATTCGGGGTAAAACATTTAAGCAATTTAACATTGAGAATATTTTGCAACTGAAACATAGTGTGCTGGTTTACTACATTATAATATCGGACATTATTCTAGACTAGCAGTCTTTACAGCTTGTTGAAATTACCAGCCATTAGTGCATTTTGGAACTCTTTTGTAACGAAATTATTTTACAGGGTTTGTTCCTAAAGGTTTCTCTACTATTTACTATTTATTATATTTATACCCGACTCCAAATATTTCACTTTGTTAAAAAATCATCCACCTAAAGATATAACAACCTAAATTACGTAAAACTATTGATTCAAAAAATACACGTTTTATCTTAAAGTTCATTCCAACAATGTTGGAGCGTATAATTGATATCCCGCATTTGCAGTGGATTTGTGTGATAAGTTTTAGAATGACATATTTTGATAAAATAATGAAATGAATAATGTGATGATATTCTTGCATGTTGGTATTTCACACTTCCTTATGTTGCACATTCAAGTTAAACACTATTGAGATTTTTTTGTATAACAGTTATTTTGCATTTTATTAAGTTAACCCAATGCAATCACTATGGGTTGACTGGCAGGTATAATTTTGTAAAACTGTTGAAATTTAAGTACTTGTATATATTTTGAGACAGTATTATATTATTAGTTAGCAATTGTTTAGCATTTATATTTTAGGATTGCAAAAAACGCAGTGTTCATTAAATCATGTGCTAAAAAATTTTGGAACCGGAACATTTTAGCAATCACACATATTATTACTCTACTCTAATAATCAACCAACAAAACTAAAATCGTCCAGCCAGTCTACATAAAGCCGCAATCTTTTATAAAAGTGAAAAACTTAAAAAAAAATTAATCGCATAAATTTGAAAGTACCTGCTTGGTACTAAGATTTAGTGACTAAATAGTTCTTCATTACGTCTTACACTTAACAAGGAAAACTTTTAAAAAAAAACTTATCCAGATTACAGACAAAAGCTTTTAAAGAATTTGTGTATTTCCAAGAAGAAAAATAGATATTCGCAGGTTTTTTCTTAACATAAGGAGGAGAAGTGAGGTAGGTCTTAGACAATCTCCACAATTAGAATGACATTTGACATGAATAAATGAAGTATTTGCCTCCACAGGGACATTTTAAGCCCACACAGTAAGTTCAAAACTAAATGTCATCCTTATCTACTTTTGTTTAGGATGTCAACATCTAAGAGCAAATGTCAAACAACTTTTTAATCTTTAGTGCAACGGGCTAGCCGTAAATGACAGGCTCAATTTTAATGTCAAATTTTAACGCTTCCTGATTTCTAGAAATCTGTAATTCGGGAGGGTTTACGCTAAAAGGACGTATTACTATTAATGCTGCGTAGATATATTGCAGACAAACAACAATGTTTTATTTTATGACATTTATGGGACCAATAAGAATACTCGGAGTACAATTTAATTCCGCCTTACTATAAAACATTTTTTATGAGAAGTATTACTTAGAAATGATTCATGTTGTTTGCATACAGTTTGTCTAATGAGATAAGCTAGTTGTAAAGCTAGTATGTACAAACGTATATGTTCAATTGACAGAGGAAATCAAGAAACAATTTAGAGCTTGAATTCAAAATTTTCTTGTTCTACTTGTCTTGTTGAAAATGAACTTGGCAATGAATTATTCACAACTCAAGTCCACTTCTATCTCTCGACTTAATCTCAATTTTCTCATTCTTCAAGTCTCAAAACACACAGTGGTCATCTTTAAAAATCAACAATATTCTAACATGAAGATTTGCTTCTGTACGGATGTTAAAACAATGTTGGTAATTTATAAACAACTTTAATAATTCTTACATTGAAAGTACTTCCGATTTAAATGTTTTAACATTTGTTAAATAAAATTATATGGAATGATATAACCAATTCCTATGGTTATAAATAAATC
Organism: Isotoma anglicana; assembly: GCA_034694685.1. NCBI lineage: Eukaryota > Metazoa > Arthropoda > Collembola > Entomobryomorpha > Isotomidae > Isotoma > Isotoma anglicana. Next base: position 16,408 of record JAQFYJ010000063.1, on the reverse strand, counting down.
TGTGAGTAGTGTAAATCACAAATCTCTCTTCACCAATAATTACGGCTAAAGAAAACGCAGTAATAACAAACTGTATTTTTTAAGACTCAGCCTAAATTGTGATTGTGAGTATTATATTAATTATCTCAAAGCAAATATTACAAGTTTTATTCCTCATAACAAAAAGACCTAAACACGCACTTCGTGAATTGACGAGTTGAATAGCAAGTCCAATTCATACGTCACGTGTTAAATCCAATCAATATTTCACTCGTTTACCAATATTTATAATTTAAATATTACTTTCCTAATAATAAAAAGCTACCGAAAGTTGTTTAAGTTTATAGTAGGAATTTTTGTATATTTGCAAAATTTAAATTTTAAAGTCTCGAATAGTTAAATTTAATTACTGAACATGAATTTATTTCTAAACAAAACTAAAATGCGCTAGGTATCAAGAGAATAAATAATAAATGTTATCTATGATCTTGATAAATAACTCGTTAAAGAAAGACAACTTCTGTCATTGATATTCTGTCCAAACTGACAAGGTCAGGCTAAACGTTAAACACATCAAATCTTTGACTCGAGATAGACTCCAGGTTAGTTAAAGGAAATAACAAAATATTCCAACAGCTTAAGAAAGAATACATTGAACAAATAATTACATACCCATAAGACTCAAACATTCTCCTAAACTGTGAACATTCAAATTGGATATTATTTTGTTACTACCTAGACAACTGGATAACAGTTTTTTAAGAACGGAATACATGATACACAATGCAATAATGTTTTATTTGACGAATTATACATAAGATCATTGAAGGTAGATGAAGTCAAACAGGTATTTTTTAATAGTCCAATTGGTGTTTTGCACACAAAAAACCAAAATAAATGAGACATTTAGTTCTACCAAATTAAAGAGCGAAGGTAGTCAATTGCTGTTATTTGCAAAGAGACTAATTATTTAATTAGAGATTTAATCAACTGTCTGTAATCATGGTCATTATCCACATACAGTCTACATAATGCTTCAATATTGCACGGATTGTTAATCAGTGTTAATTTTTTACTCGAAATTTCCCGCCGATAATTTAAATTATTATTTAAACGGGTTGTGACTCCTTGCACCTTTCTTATGACGTCAAAAGGAAAAACTAGGGATTTCGATTTAATTTCTAGAGATTCTTAGCACAGCTCAGAGTGCTCATGTTTTTTAAGAAACAAATATGGAAATTACTTTCACACAAGATAGCTAATTAAGTACTATACAAAACCACAACCTTTGCATACTGGTTAAAGAATTTCTGATAACTTTTAGATATTATCTCTATTTACGGGCTATAATAATAAAACTTGCTATTGCAGTATGACGTAAACCTATGTCAATCACAGTAGTAAATATCAACTTACAATGTCTCAATACAACTTGTTAGATGTCTGGTTAACTTCCTGACTCACGTAAAAGATCGTTAAAAGTCTAACGAGCGACTATGTGTCTTAATGTGCAAGGTGTTTCATAAGTATCGGGTACTCCCCATAGTAATTTCCCTATATCTTGAGGTAGGTCGATTAACATTGTATATTGTATCCCATGTTAATGTCAATGTCCATATACCCGATCCTTATGAAACGTCCTTGTATATAATGACGGGATGACATTTGCCATGACATACGAAACATGCTAGCTTTAACAAAGCCAAGTTCTGTGAAAAAAGTATGATTTTCAAAAATGTTCAAATAACATTTATTAAGTAGCGGAACGCTGCTTTATGGGAATGGTTTGTTTGTCTGTCTGTCTGTCCGTCTGTCCGTTGCCAATTTATCTCAGGAACCAATTGACGTATTGACTTACGTTTTTTTGCGTTGGATTCAGTATTTTCCAAGGACCTTGGGGACTGGGGATTGAATTGCAGTGCCCTACGACAAAGCGCGCTGATCGCGCTTGCGCCCTGGGGCGCAACATTCGTAAAAATCATGTAATACATGATTTGATATCTAAAAATTGTCACAAATTCAATGTTGAGAACCGTTTTTTAATTACAAGGTTTGGAAGGTCAGAGAATGGAGTCAAAGGTAAAGAAAGGTCAAATTTCAAGTTTTACTTTTTCGATAGCTCTCAAAGAGGAGACTTAAATGAATCAGGACACTTATAGTGTTCGATGACCTCTAAGGTCACAAAAGGTCAAAAAAGGTCGAATTTCAAGTTTTATGTTTTTCTGTAGATTTTGAATAGTCCATCAAAATGGAATGTTTAAAAGTTTTAAAATTATGTTTTTAGTGTTCTTTTGTTTTAAATTGTTTTACTGAAATACAAAAAAGTTTTAAACGTATTAGTTCCACTACTTGATAATACCCGTTGGATATGGTTTATTTGTAAACAAGGTCAAAACCGTATAAATAAGCATTAAATCAATGCAAAGTGTGAACATCATAAATTATTTTATTTAATAATAAACGTTATTAAATGGTTTGCGAAAAGTTGTAAAAGCGTTAAATAGTTCAGATCAAGCAGCTGTATTAAAAATTGTATAAAACGAAAAGTATAAAATTGCAGATCGACTTATACGGTGATTGAAATTATGCCAAGGGTAGTCAAGCGTAAGTATTGAACCTCCCCTATCATGTGTCATTAACTTTTGGAAAAAGCTGACCCTGACTATTCAACCGGGTGAAATATACATGAAAGAAAACTCAACAAGCACAAACAAAAAACGTAACCATTTGTTGATCCATAAATCGTAGTAAATGACACGTTCAGATAACCCCACACCAAGTTTAAAAATTTTTTTTAAAAATATTCCGTTTTACAAGTTAAATTATACATTTCTTTGATTGTGATAAAGGTCTAATTCATATACCATTTATGCAGGCGAATTTATTTATGGAACAAATTAATTGCATATGTGTATGAAGAAAGACTGAAAATTTTTAAATAATTCATATGAAGAATGTCTCATCCCTAATTTCATTGTGGGCGTGTTAAATTTGTGATAAATAGTTGGTAAAAATATTTGCACACGATATGAAAATCCGTTAAAATTGTTCAATGGGAGTGAAATAGCAAAATCTAACATCATTTAAATAAAATCCAAAACGTTTTTCAATTCATGATGAAACTATTTTAAATTTCAAATTGTATTGAACTTGATCTGAAAAATTGGATTAAAAAAAACGAGTAGGGCAATGTCACTGCTAATGTGTGTTTCCAAAACGAATTTAACGAATTTAGTCAATTAAATTAACCTTCTTCCAAAAAAACTCACCAGAAGTGTTTCAGTTCTGTGAGTTCTGTCAGTCACCAACGCTTATATATCCTTCGGAAATTAAACAAATCGGGGTTTAACGGTTTATAATTTATTTTAAACTCAATCACTAACACACTTTTTGAAACTTGGCCAACTGTATGATTTTTGTTATGTTATGACGAGATTAAATTGGTCGTATGGGAATTTTGATACTTGTTTGAAATTGATCCAAATATTTTTAGAAATAAGATACCCCCACGCATTAACACCAAAAACTTCATGATTGCTGAAGTAAGTGTAGGAATAAAGTTAATTTTGATTGGGTATGAAATCCTCTATCAAATATTTTGTCACATTAGACCTTGGACATATTCCAAAAAAATATGAGGCAATATTGATTTGGAATTAATGTAAAAAATTGTTCACAACTTTTTAATATAACGCTGTCCAATTTCGTATGCTGCCGCTACAATTAGAATTCGAAAATTGGAAAATAAATCGTTGAAAAAACATTCCTAAATCTATAAACTCTAATTGAAATTACGGAACAGCACTTAAAACATTACCTTTTAAGTTGTATTACCATTTATGTCACAATACATGATTAATGAACAGTTTAAAAGATGGATTGGCTAGGAACATTTGTGCTTGATTTAAGATTAATTACTCTTCTGCATGACTCAATTTGTTTCCAATACAATTCAACTCCAACCATGCATTAAATTGCATTACAAAATGTTAATTAAAATTACAAGCGTAATCTAGTGTAACAACCATTCTCTTATATCACAACTAGCAAAATACATCATCGCGTGTCCCGATTTTAGTCCCGGGTACTTTTAAAAATTTATTCTTATTCCAAACTTTCCAGTTAAAGTATGATTTGAGCCATACATTAGTGATTCTGAAATTTTAAATGTCCTGCAACCTACTATACACCATATGCTTTTTTACAATGATTTTGCAATAAATGAGCTTTACAGTACTACAGCATTGGGAATAATAAATTTAGATAATGCAGCATTTGAAATATAATAGTTTTAATAATATATTTAAGCTATTATATTTGTCACATTGGTTGATTCGCAACATAATCTTTTTTTGTTTCTCTATGTTATTAATTCACAAATAAAAGAAATTAATACTTCCACTCTGTTTCATTTCTCATTATTCGGTTTTCTCCCAAATAGGATCAAGAATTTATAAAGCTTCCCTTTTTCGAAACATGGCGTTTTACAAATAATATTATAACCACTTATAACTCCCTGGAAACTATTCTATTTATAATTTATCGGTACTTTCGTAAACTTGTTCCCCTCATACATTAATTCCAACCATGAACTTTATATGAGCCTTTATATGAGTTTTACATAAAATATATAACCGGTTCGCAATTTAATTTTGGACCGGAAGGAAATGTCAAATATTAGGTAAACCACATCTAGTAAGTAATCAATCATTATAGGAAAGGATGTAAATATTACAAGATGTATTTAAGGAAGGAGTGGGATTTTGATTTCACCACTTAATATAAAATGTGTTGACTAATAAACATAATTTTGCTTGGAATTTAACTCCTACACAAGTTGAGAAACCCTTCAATTTCCATTTGTTATATAATTTTCTGACGTTCAAGCCGTTTTCACTAAAAAATTAGCCCAATATGCTATTGGAAGTAAATGTTACTTTTAATATTTGCTTTTAGAGTAAACTTCTCACAAAGATATGAAGTAAACAGCCCATTATTGAATTTATCCATTGTGAAACGCCTCTCTTTCTCTTTGTTATTTTGTGCTTTTATTCATTTGTTTTCTAACTTGGAATGAAATGTTGATTCTATTCATTTTGTGAATAGGAAAAGCCACAATAAAGGTATTAATCAAAGATAAGCTTAATAAGCTTATGAGATCAATCAAAATCATATTTGCCATTATGTCGTAAGCAATAGAAAGAGTTATGTGTAAGTACGGCATATTACAACTCTTATTGTTTTATATTTATTTTTATGAACAGGAAGATTAATTAGGCTAGTAAAAAACATAAAGATAAATTTAAATATTTAAATTAAACGGGCTTGTAAGTTTAATTCTGTTTGGAAATTCACAAAAATTCAAAGATAGATCGAAGTTTCATTGACTCAAATCAAAAATGACAACAGGTGTAAAAAAACATTTTCGGAACTTTAAAACCATATTTACTTAACCATATTTTCATAAATGTCTAATAATCATCTAAAAAAACTTTTCCTTTCATCTCGTACTGAGCATTATAAAATGATAGACATGATTCTATTACGTTTTGGTCTAATTAAGTCCAAATTAATGGCTAAGATAAAGGATTAAACGAGATTGAGTTTCTAAACCTTATGATCGTCTTACTAATAAATAGAAAACGATGAGACGCCATCAGTTTATTATACTGTCCAAAATGTTTGAAAGTAAAAAAGCATTCGAGAAATCCCTAGAGCGTTGACGATACCATTTCATCTTGATCATTCGTTGGATCATGTTCCAAAAATATTCTCGGAATTACAAATCCCAAATTGTTGTGCTAATAAATCATCGATTCAAATTTAGGCCTTTAAATAATCATCTCTTGTACTGAGGTACCTACCTATAAGCATGATATTTAATCCCATATCAAATACTCTGAATATTAGGGGGCTGTTCGTAAATTACTTTTCATAAAAATTATTTAAATTCTACTTCTAATTTACTTGTTCTATACAGTTAACGTATAACTTTGAATAATTAAATTAGGTTATAAGGTTTAAAAATATACATGCATAATTTAGTAACATCCATGTATAGGAACTTCATTCAATTTCGATTGGAAATATAAATAAATTCCTTTTTTACGAACAAAAAGCAACAGGTTTAAGCTATTCAGCAGGGAAATTAGGATGGATTCTATGGGAAGCCCAATATAAATTATTCAGTTTTAAAATTTAAAAAGCATAATAACAAAGTCTGCATCTACCTTAACGTTTCATCTTTAATACAAAAATACATAGAACTATATTCTAGCCCGGAGATATTAAAACTTTCAACTTTGCTAATTTATAAAACTTTTTAAAGATTAAAAGTAAAAATAAATTCCCGTCTAAAATTAAAATCCCAGGGGACTTAAAAACCAATATGGAGATTAATTTTTTTATTAAGTAGCGAAAGCTGCTTTATGAGATCGCTCTGTCCGTCTGTCAGTCTGTCTGTCTGTCACACCGATAACTTTCGAACGCTTGGAGATAATCGCGCGCGGTTTTTTGTGTTAGATTTTTCTGGTCGCAAAACCCTTTGGTATTGAAAATCAGCTCGCTGCGCAAGGTCAAACTGGTCGAAAAATAAAGTCAAAGGTCAAAAAATGTCATTTTTCACATTTTATGTCGTTGGATAGCTCTGGAAAAGTAGATTAAGAATACGAAAGGATACTCATAATCAATGATGACCCCTAAGGTCATAATAGGGAAGGTCAAAAGTCAAAAAATTAAAATTCTAAATTTCATATATTTAGATAGGTCAATAGGTCTTCAAGTGTGGATCAAAATTAGGTATGTCACTTAAATGTTTGGTGACCTCTAAGGTCAAAAGGTCACAATTTTTCATTTTATATCCTAAAATTTTAGACATGTCTATTGCTTTCGCTACTTTTCTTTATTCCGTTTGATGTGGTTTATTATTTGTTGGATTCCTCAGAAATAGCTAGATCGGGGGTTGAAATATGGCATTAATGTGGCTAATTTACAAAAAATATGGGCTCAGAGGACGTGATCGTTAATAATAAATTTGAATTTTAGAATTTCTGACTATAGACCGGATAGAGAAGACGGACCGGGTATTTTCGTCTCACTTCTCAGTTCCTTTCGTCTGACCCAGTCCAGTCCATAAGTGCTTTCATCCGTTGGTGAATTTCATATCAAAGACATATTTCATACACGGATGGGGAAAATACAAGGAAATTCATTCATAATAGAAAAGTAGGTTGCGTAGGCTTTCTCGGTTTGGACAGGTGTTCATAAATTATGAAATGGATTTTAAATTTAAAAATAGCCCTTACGAATAAATTTATATTATGTAACATTTATAAAAGTACCTTTAAAAAATAAATTTCTACACGCGATTTATAAATCGACTTACTTACGGACGTAATTCCACTTGACAGTTTAATCTAAAACTTTTCGAGAAAGTATCATTGGAAATGACTACACTCTGTTTTTCTCCTTGCGTAATTTCTTCTTTCGATAATAATGTTAAGTCAAGGGTCATATAAATATCACATTAAGCTTCCATTCAGTCTAAAGGAAAAGAAAATAAGGCGGAAGTGACAGGTGGACTTTGATCGATCTTTTTGTTTATCTAAATAAGCTATTTGAATCCCATATCATAATTACCACACAAATGTCACATTTTATAATTCTTAGGTTTGATTAATTTTAAGGTCAAGTCTATCAAAATAATCAGCCGAGTGTTAGTGTTTGAAGTATTTGCACTGCGTGGCTTATTTTTTGGTCAACATGACAGAATGTGATGTGGATTGAAGTGACAGAAATCTTAATGAATTTTAAAGACGTAATTGAACGACTCGGGTTGACATTTACCTAAATTAAGAGATTTCTTTTTGTTTTAGGAAATATACCACACAATTTTTAAGCTCGTCACATTATTTCTGAAAATATTTTTTTAAATGCATGCATCGTTACCTAATTCAAATAGATTTTTATTCCAAATCATTACATTTCCTGACCGATGTTGTGAAATAGAAAAATCCACTCGGTAATTTTCATATGGAATCCTATATAAACTTTTAATGTGAGAAAACCTGAGCTATTTTTGTTTTTCCAATTAGGCTGTATAGATTCTTTATAGAGTGATTAATTATTCACCGGTGAAAATCGATATGATATTTATTTCTACCAATTCCAATACCATACTATTCTATCAACCATACAAAAAGCTCAGAACAGCAAGAACCTCGTTTGTGTAAAGTACTCAACAGATGCGCAGGTTTTAAAATTTGGTTAACTTATTCAGCAAAATATTAACTTTTGTAAAATCCAGCGATTAAATTAAAAGTTATGGGAAACACAACATACGGTTTTAATTTTTTTTTAATTACATTATAAACATCACCCATATGCCCTACAATTTAAATATTGTCGCAGTTTATAAAAAAAATATTATATAATACAATCACATGCACACATTTCAGTTAGATATTAAAACAATTCTCTAGTAATAAGTAACACAGAAAAAGTACAGAATAGTGAAAATGTGATTTTCATACAAAATATAATTGAATAATATTCCTGAAAAAGACGATACCAATTTAATACTAAAGGGCAAATCTTCTTAGTTACAAAATATATTTGCCCATCTCATTTATTTATTTTTTGTATTTTTCTAGATGGACAATCTTCTGATTTAAATTTGATACGGAAGAAAGAAAACAGGAAATTGGATTTTTTATATCAAAAGTGTATTAGTGTATGATGTCGGACTGTCTGTTGGCAACTACTGGACACGATATGAAACTAGATCATTTTCCAATATGAAAATGACATGACATGTGGACTTTGACATCTCAATAAATTGGATCTCTCTTTCACTGGCAGACTATTTTTCGAAGAAGTTTATGCTTTTTTCATACATTATTGTGAACTTCATATATACACACCTTAGGAAAAGAAAAGAACTATACTGGAATATAATAAATTTATATAGAAAGATGAATAAAAGTCAAAGTGAAAGAATGAGCAACCTCACAGACTTGCTTCTTGGACCTGAAGACGCGGGAAGGACGGACTATGATGATTTCGAATGGACAGCCAAACTTCACATTTTGGCGGCAGAAATGGCCTGTAATGCTTCGGGCAATGAGCTTTCTTCTTATTATAATGAAACCGGTAAGTAAAATATTTATTTTATTTGATAATTTGCCGCCTTTTTTGATATTCTAATAGCATATTTTTTGAAATCATCTATAATTTCCAATAGTTTCAAGTCCAAGTAAATTTTGAAAATTTTGGGCAAGATTAATGACTTGCATAAGAATATGCTTTAAAGTTTGCTTCAGAAATGCTCGATTCCCAATTTGTGAAATTAAAAAACATGGAACTAAGAGTTTATGTTTCCATCTTTTGTCTTTTAAGAAACTACGTTAAGTCACAATGCAATGGCGCAAATATAAAACTCTCTTGGAAGTTTCTTTTTTAAATATTTTTTTCTACACAATACAATGAAAGAAGTTTACCCCAAGCAATGCTACAAATGAAAACGAAATGCACAATACTCATGAAGAACTTGATTAAAACGTTCATTTAATAACCGGAGCAGAGGCAGTTTCGTATATTCTTTTCGCAAAACTTATAAAAAAAAGTTATTTCAAAAGTTTTGGTGCCAGAGAAAATTTATCCGACTTCATTATGAGACATGATTAAATAACGGAAAAAATAAATTTGAAGTTTTGATTAAAACTCGACACTGAAATCATAATTAAAATCTTTGTAATTTAAAACCTGACAGTTTTATGTTTTTATACACAATTGCACAAGCCAGACCTTATAAATGAAGAAATGTAAGTACCTCGTATTAATTATTTTGGGAAAGTTGAGACAAATTACAAATTTTCTGGGCTCAGTTTTCACCAAAATAATTATATTCAACTTAATTAATTATTCCTTTAATTAAGCATTTACTACGATGATATTAACAAAGCGTTGATTGTGATTGAGTCATTATGATCCCCTAAGTACTTAAACGAAAGCTTTAATGTTATTTAATCAACAGTTGACTACGCTCTATAATTTCTAGCATCCGTTTAATTTATCACTTTTGTCTGCCTTTTGAAGTTTTGAATGGGCCACTATATAATCTTATATTGCAAAATTACAAGTTAAGGCGTTTGAATATATTATAAATGTATTCTGAACTGGCTATAGAATTGAATTGCACGTCATCAAATGATTCACAAACTGTGTGCAATTTTACGCATATTTAGTTAATATACCAAGACTAAGGTACAAAAGCTGAAATGAAATAGCTTACAATACAATATATAAGGACTCTGGGGAAAGCCAATAAAACATGTGGGAATAATAAATGTGCAAATTGAAGTGTTGTTCCTACCGATGTTAAAGTTATTTACGAAGATTGTAAGTGTGTTTACCCAAGTGGGTGGTTTCTCACATTTCCCAACTCTGCTATTTCTTAACAGGAAACATTCCATCTTAAAACATTCGAGTAATGTCAACCCGAATTCTTCCTTTCTCACGATTTATTTAACTCTACTACCAACACAGCTATTTCGATCGAAGGGAATTTCTACGCAATTTATTGGGATTGAGCAAATAAAGACCGAATTCTTGTTCTCGAAGTATAACTTGAAAAATTTGACAAAATAAATATTATCATGTGGTACATTCTATTTTATTGACCTGATTCATTATAAAAAGCTACAGCTACAGTATGTTTTTGGTTTGCATAATACTAACGCAGCGACCTTTTTAAAACCACGTAGAATTTTGAATAATGGACAAACAAATGGTTTTTGCTTTCATGAAAACTAAATAAAAACCCGGGTTTCCATAACGTATTCTTTATAAGCTGAAACATTTTAGCTGTAGTTTTTGATATTTCACAAATTCAGGAAAGGTTAATTTGAGCAAACAAAAGAAAAAGAAAACAGGTACTTCAGCTTTTACACTTATACAAAGTCAGGTATTCTTTCTTCCAGGGAATTTTCTTTGTTGTAACAATTCTCTGTGAAAGAAGACTTATTTTGTTTCTCTTATGTCCAAATGTGGAATACAGAACGTGTAATAGCCAAAACCAATTCAAATTTTATTCACATACTTTCCGCGTTTTCGTTCAGCTGAGAAACTTGTTTAATTATTTAGTTAACGAACTAGACTGGGTTCAAAAGTCTTTTAATAAATAAAAAATGTTGTTGTCTAAAAAGCATTATTGTTTCTTTGAAGCATAGTTTAACAGACTAGACTGGTTATACATTAAAAAAATTAAATTGGCGACTTATTCCAAAAAAAGTTCAACAAAATTTACAAAATATCAGAACATTTTTAAAGGAATTATACAAAAATTTGTCGGAAACTTTTCGCAAGTATTTTAGTACATTTGACATTATGGAATGTTTTTTTTTCAACATTTTTCTGACATTTAAATACCTATGGTTCTAAAGTTACGAATTTATTACTAAAACATGATAAGTTGTTACAGTAAAAAACAAGTTTTTCATTATTGTGTTTTATAATTACACGAGTAAAAATACTCCTTTAAGAAGAGCTAACTTAGAAATCGCCTAGTTCATTTCCCTTTTCAGTTTGGATTATTAGAAGTAAGTTTAAAAATTCAATAACCGTGCATGTTTTATTTGAAACTGTAATGTTAATTGTATATGACTTTTCACAAATTATCAGTATTCAATTCCATTCCGCAAAATAAATAACTATTTTAATCCTAGAAATTGTTCATTGAATGAGAAACTATTTGAAGTAATTTAAAATTTCTGAAAATATTTAACGAGGAGAAACTATTTCGAGTTAAATTTCAAGCATCCTTTGAAATGCCGACTTTGTTCATATAAACACCTATAGGCTTTGGCAAAAAATGGATGTGACAAATATAGTTAGAATTGGAAATTAAATTGCTTTAAATTTACTGTACCTTTGAAGAAAGCTAATGTAGCTTATATAACGCGCAGTAATGTTTGACTTCCGTCAGGTGAAATATGAATTTCTTAAACAGTAAGTTAAAGGGTAACTTATAAGACATTTTAACTTTGTATACTCAGCGAATATGTTACTTTGTTAGTTTTTCCAGTTATTGCATGCCCTGATTCCACCTTTATACAGAAAAGAGAAACGTAATGATATTTATTAAGTAGCGAAAGCTACTTTATGGAAATGCTCTGTCCGCCCGTCTGTCCGTCTGTCACCCAATTCATCTCAGAAATGGATTCAACTTTTGACATGCAGTTTTTTCCGTTAGACTCGTTACGTCAATTTGACCTTTGTTTTTGCAAATAAGCACGCTGCAACATAGCGCATTGGTCGCGCTCATGAGCGCTTCAAAGCGCAGAGCACATAAAAATCATGTGATATATGATTTTATATTTACGGAACGTAAGACACTCAACTGTAACGATTGTTTTTGTCCTACGAGGTCAGGGAGGCTGCAAATTGAGGTCAAAGGTCAAAAAAGGTCAAATTTCAAGTTTTATATATTTGGATAGATCTTGACGAGTGGAACAAGATGAGATAGGACACTAATAGTCTAGGATGACCTTTAAGGTCACAAAATGAGGTCAAAGGTCAAATTTCAATTTATATATATTTGGATAGGTTTTGAAGAATAGGTCGAAATAAGTTGTAACAAAAATTCGAAATACCTTTTCAAAATGTTCTATTCTTTAAAAACATACAAATCAAATACAATTGAAACGTGGAGCTTTCGCTACTTGGTTACACCCGTACTTGAATGGTTTATTGTATAAAATATCACTTCGCCTTTACAGTGAAATATGTCTTGTTATTCTACAAAATCTTGGATCGAGTGGAAATGTCTCAAGAGATGAGAGTAGGACGGACGTTTTTATTAAAAACAGGGAAAAGGCAAACAAAACTCATTTCTTGGAAAACCCGTGTCATCATGTGTTTCGTTTGAAACCTGCCAGATTGAAAGGTTTTCAAGGGTGCATTAACCTTAGGATTTTTATCAATTGATAAGAATATTCTCGTTAAATAAATTCTAAAAACTTATGAATTATTTAAAAGGTTATATAAACTCTTCATGAGGCAGTAACTGAAAAAATGAGGCGTTAAGTTTAAATTTTAAATTTGAAAAATTTTGCATAAAAACTTTTCATAATTAATTCAACTTATAAATAGTTCTCAGCTACTTTACGAAAGTTTTCCAGGAACTAATTAAAGTATATGAAGTAAAACTCAAAGGGTGCGGTGAATTAGTTAACCACAACTAGACGTTTGCTTCAATTTCAAAAGATCTAGAAACGCTAGTTAGAAGTTTTAGGAAGTAGTTCGTGTGTTTGGGAAACCCTGTTTCATAATTTATGAAAGTTTTCGATGTATCCATGTCATTCCTTTGGTTAAGTGAATGAAATGAGGATGACAGTTTGAGTAAAGACGAGAGACAAAATGTGAGGATGTCAAAGATACTTTTTATTTCCCACACACTTGTTACCTCCACATTTCTCTCTTGGCTTCAGCAAAATATTCTTCTTGCCAAATGATCTCGAGTTATGTTCACAAGTTAAGTATCTGACATAACGCTCGGTTACTTTCTTGCATCCAATAAAAAACTTGTGAACAGTTGTAAATTAAACTTCAAATACGTTGTAAAATATTTGTTCATAAACTATGTGTCAATGTTAAACTAAACATAGAATGTTTTTAGGATATAAATTTTTACACAGTTGCCTCTAGGGTCCTTCACTTAAGTATATTGCTATTTGAAGTACTTGCGGAAATTGTATTGCCGCCAAATTTTACAATATTCAATTCAACAAAAGGCATATTTGGCTTACCCTTTTTACATATTTCAAAAAAGTCAAGGAAACTCAATAACTTTTTAGGAAGTCTCACTACCACCTTAGATATATCAATGGAATTAAATGAACTGGGTCAAAGTTTTATTAGAATGTTATTGAGTATATTTACGACAGAAATCCGAGTGGAATGCAATATGTGAAAGTGGATAGGGAAGAAGCACCTGAATGAAGTATTTTCCACCCACCCAAAACGCACTTTGTCATTGTGTCAAAGCCATTTCTTTCTGTTTATTTTCCCCATACCACTTATAAATAGAACTTTTTACTCTGTCTGAGTTACATCTGAATCTGAATCAGTATTTCAAGTGAATTAGATTAGGAGTAGAGTTTTGCGTCCGCCTTAACGAAACTTTTTTGTCTCTAACTTATAATAGCGAAAAATGTAATGCGGAACCTCAAAAAACATAAATAAATGTACCTAAGTGTCTAATAAGCATCCTGACTGATGGAATGATGCACACATGCAAATTATTTCATATGATTTAACGTTTTTTTTGCAAAGCGATGTTATTCAGTTCCAAAAACCGTTTTTTTCTCTGTTAAGAATATTGAAGCCGTGATTCAACCTAGAAACGAAATTGTTTGAATGAGGAAAACATTTTGTAAGAATATTTTTGAAGTTCATTTATAACTCTAACTCTAGCAGTACGTAGCTTTGTTTCTCAAGGTGTTTCAAAAAGATGTGACGTTCGCCAATAAACATCCAATGTTAAAACAGCACATTTTTTTGAAACACCCTGTACAAGTTAAACTAAAATAAATGCCTGTGAGTTGGAGGTATTTTCAATGCGTTTTAGCAAAAATTAGATACAGAAAACCTCATAAGCTCACCTAAAACAAAAAATCAAAAGTGACAAAGCATAAACAACAGAAAAATTCAGGTAAAATCACTTGTACTTTATTGACACCTTTCCTACATAGATTGTTTTTCAAATTTTGTGAGATAACTGGGGACATCTGGATTTTTAATAAAATACCCTATCTTTAAATTAAAGCATTATGGACTTAAATCTTTAGTGAATTTCTACTTGAAATAAAAATTAACAATTGACCTGTTAAATGTGTTGTTATTTTTTGTCAAACATCCACCTGTTCTTGTAAATAACATAGAAAGAAGATTTTCTTTTCCATAAAAAATTCTTAAGATTTGGAGAGGTAAACTGTCAGAACAATGTTGCCAAAAGGCTCTACTTGGTCACATTTAGTTTAGCAACATTAGGCATATAACAAAACCATTTGCATGAATACTGACGCATTAATTTTAGCGTTACCAACGATCTCTTATTACACTGTTTTTGTTAACCATTAAAATAAATTTCCACTGTGTTTCAATAATGTATAAACTGAAACTCTGTAACCTGCTACTTTCCAAAAATAAATGTATATCTAAAAATGTATCAAATTGAACGCTTATCCAATTACCGTAGAGAAACAACGAACGCAATTGTCAATGCCACACACACAGTATAATTGATTTCAAGACAAATACCTTCCTAATTAAAATTGAGACTCTTTGTCCGCTCTATTTACATATCAAAACAAGCCAAATTTATTTCCTAGTAGTGATTTGCAGCTGTTAAATGTTCTATGTATATTCCAATTCCACCCGCTGAATTTACAAATATAAAAATTGTAATGGATTGTGGAATGAAAGAGCGTCGTAATATTCGAAATGACAGTAATATCCTGTTCAGTAAATATTTGTTACAGGCTTGAAGGTTACGAACGCAGAAATAAATTCGCACAGTCATAAAAAATCGTATGAGATTATCCGGAACAGTATGTTTATTATACCGTTGAACGACTCTCTATAAGCAGAAGACACAAAGTAATTTATTTGATTGCCAAGCTTTTAAAGGCTTCTTGAAGTTTGACATTGTTTTTTATAGAGTCATTTCCATAAGATATTCCTAAGTTAACTTCTCCCCGACTGAAGTAGTTGATGGCCGTTGAAGATCTATTTTTTTCTCTGTGAGATTTCATGTCATTTCTCATTTCACAAAACACATAGAGGTTAGACTGATTGGACACTTACCTATATTAGATTGCTAAAATTATGATGAACTTGCGCTTCAATTTTTGGACAGAAAAGTAAAGCACGTGACATTGACCTTCAGTGGAAATATTTTATTGCAAGAAGAAAAGGACTTGAGTAATGTCAAATTATTCATATTCAGGAATAAATGTATGGAGGTATATAAAAGTGTTATCCCTCAATTTTCTCGGAAGTGCGGGGTTGTACTTTTTTGTGAATTTTAACCGGTATGGGTTAAAAATCATGTTAAAATTCTTCAAGTTTTAACAAAAATCGCAAAAGTAAACAACTCTCTAGGTCTCATACACGAAAAATAAACTTTATGTTAAGAT
This sequence comes from Isotoma anglicana, assembly GCA_034694685.1. Lineage (NCBI taxonomy): Eukaryota > Metazoa > Arthropoda > Collembola > Entomobryomorpha > Isotomidae > Isotoma > Isotoma anglicana. Next base: position 233 of record JAQFYJ010000063.1, on the reverse strand, counting down.
TCTTCGAGTTTTAATAAAATTCGCAAAAGTGAATAACGTTCTAGATCCTATTCACGAAATATAAACGTTGTAGAACTTTATTTCCTACGGGAAATAAACGTGTAAAAAAACTTGCACGAAGCGTTTTAAAATGTAAACCTTTAAATCGTTTTGCTAATTATTATTTGATCAAGTTCAAACCATAGCCCTAATTATAAGATAGTCAAATGGCTTCCAAATCTTTTTGCTGCTAA
>JAQFYJ010000062.1:0-24904 GCA_034694685.1 Isotoma anglicana | reverse complement strand
TTTTGAATTTTTTAACGTATTTTTAATTCGATTTCTGTTTTTCATGACATTTTAGTCGAAAAATTACAATTAGAACCTATGAAAATGATATTAAAAAAAATATTTACGTAAATATTTTTGATGTTTTTCATCAATAAATAAATAAATATAATGCCCGTTTTTCATAAATATTTTTCTCATGTCTGTTCATTAAATATAAGGTTAACATGTGTGTAAAATACTACTTTCCACAATTCAATGTTTATTATTTGTAGTAGCGTAAATAGTAACTCGGACTCCTAATATTCCTACACACGGAGAAAGTTAATGAAAAAGCAATACATTATTTACGGATTTTTCTGCATTCTGTTTAAAGAACGTACAGTGAAGCGAGTACATAATTTAAGGAACGTGACGTCCTGAATCCAAAAATGTCTTATCCTAATCTTAAGGGAAATTGCTTCTAACTATAACTTATTGAACTTGTAAAAAAATACCTGCATCTAGGTCAATTATCATTATTAGGTTTAGTTTATTGGGTCCTGAGAAACCAATACCTATTACTTCGCCTTGGCCTTGTAATGCGACTTGAGTATGATGCAGCAAAGCAAACCAACAATGGTAAAATATGAGACGACCAATACTACAGAATATTGTTTGGCAGTCATAAGACTTCAATTTCATTTGATTCTTTCCTTATTGGAACGAAGACTGATTAGTAGTAGTACGATCCATATTATATTATACATAACAATAAGAGTGGCCTAGAAGACGTCACAGCAGAAGAAGTTGGTAAAAGTACCTCGGAAGCTAAAGAGATGACTGATGATATGATAGTAGAATGAGGTCCGTTCATGATATCAAGAAATAAGTAAGTACCACTGACAGGAAAAGCTCACAGAGTAAAACTTTATTATTTCCCGTTCTGCAAACAGGCTTCCTTTTCTCCGATTTCATTTTCATTCCTTTTTTTATTGCTTCATCTCATCCCTTTTGTCTCCATATGGGATGAGTGGACCATTCTCCAACGATCTACCACTAAAATCTGCACAAGATTGCTTTCCCTAACCCTTTCTCTTCCAATTTATTTCTCTTCTTCATGATGTGATGACATAACTAACTACCTACCCAAAAACCTATAAATCCACTTTAGTTCATGACTTCTGACTGAGCCAACTTGTCCGCTGTACACATTCCTCCAGTAGTTCCATTCCCTTCACAATTTTTTTACATCCTCTTCGGTTTTTTCCCCGATCTGTTTTTTATGACTGAAGTCTTTGCTTGCATTCATTTGTCTTGATTCTAGATTTGAATGCCTTAGGAGAAATAAAAATCAAGAAGAGAGTTATCAAAAACAGCGATCTATTAACGTCCATCCTCGTTTTAGGAAAAATATATAACTGTCAATGTCGGCTGCAAGAACTAAGGACACAAGAGTTATCTTATCCAAACAGAATGTCATTATTATACTGCAGATGACGTTTTTTCACTCATATACACTAAACATATATTATCTTAAACGAGCACAGTATTGTAAAATAAGAGCACTTTGACCTTTATATGCACAGTAATTAATTAGAACTGTATATATTTTGCACTATGAGATTTGATAAAAGGCAAATGATGAGATTTCTCAAAAAAGGGATGCACTAGAGGAATGTGTTCAAGACGGCGGATGGTTTGTCACTAGATACAAGAGGTGAAGTGAAGATGTGATTTTATGACCAAAGGAGAGAGCACTTATTACCTCAATAACTACCACATGATGCCACGTACATATACATGGTGGTATAGACTAAGGACCACAACTAATGATCACAAGTTGGTAATGTAAAGTTGAGTTGATGCGCTTCTCAATCTGTCCTCTAAAGACATATATCTCACCTTTTTCGGAGAAATAATTATAGCAGAGTTTCGATAGTTAGTTAGTTTGTTAGTAAGTTGCTACTTTGTTGGTTCGTTGATTAGGCTTTAGTTAGACTAAAGAGGAAAGTTTAGAAAATGGGTAGGCTAGCATCAAGGGAAAGCAAGAGGAAGTTTATTTTTCATTCATTTCACAGAAGAAGGATATAAAATGCATGCTGAAATGGGCCTTTTGTGACTTGCTGTGATTCCTTCTGTGATGCTTTATTAGTACATTAGCTCTCAGTCCCTGAGGAGTGCTTCAGGGTACAAACTCTTTGATACCCGATAATTTATTACTCATAATGAAATAAAGAAATCGACCAGAGGACAAAATCAAGACGAAGAAATACAGCTACTACTTATTCTGTTAGTACATCCTATTGCAAAGGATTTTAGCAATTCCCATCCTCTTTCTTGGCTCGTCTTACTTTCCCCACAATTTATTACTCACTTTCTCTCTATGCATCCTTAAGGAAGTCAACAACTATAGATATATACGAAATAGTTTATATAATGTATATATAGCTAGGAAATAAGGTATTTTAACTCAGGATGACACCATACTGTCCAAATTATGATATTGTGGGTGCACTGGGTTTGTTAGGTCAGCCCACTTTCACTCATTCCTAACGTTTTCTCGATGGAAAACCGATATCTGTTTATTTCAAGTCATTAAATGTTATTATACGAAGGGGAGAAAGCCAATCTATTTATAGACTTCATTTCTCTCATTGAATCACTACCTCAATAATATTACTCTCATTATTAATTGCAACTCGTTTTATCAACCACAATTCTTTTAGCAACTGGTGCCAGCAACAGTGTAAGATGTATGAGTAGCTGGGGATCAAGTGGATCACTAAGGTAACATTTACTTTTCTGGCAATGGTTAAGGAACCAACTTCCATCAATCGTATGGATAGATGGACTGGATGTAATAAGACGAGGATACACGATGCAGGATGCAGTTGCAATTTCCTCGTATCGTCGTATCCTTGGCCTAAAACATGAGGCAGCCTTTAATTTGATTCAAATTAATATATTATTATGGGACACTATATGTTGAAAATACATCAATTTGCATCAATTAATGCACCCATTTCATTAAAAACTATATTATTAGAACTCTTTTGCTTAATATGCACCTTGTCATTTAAAATCTTTAAAACGAGCTGACAACCAGTCAATAATATTATTTCGGCACTACAGTAAAAAACTTTATTAAATAGAATGTTAAATGAATACGATCAACGATGCCATTGACTTCTCAGGATATTAATAATAATATGTGAGTTTTATTTTATCGTCCAAATTCACCGTTTCCCTCACACCTACAAAGTGTCTAATCAAAAAGGAATATAAAAAGTTAGAATTACTTTTGGCATGGAAGAGAGCTTTTCCCCTGTGTAGGGTATTTCGTCTACATCTGAAGTATAATCAGGATCTGTGGAGAGCGTCAAAGGAGCCGGCCTTATTCTTGGAGGGCAGTGTATAATAGGTGTTGGAGTAGGTTTCAAGAGTGTGGCAAGCGCTTTCAGTCCAGCAACAATATTAGCCGGTAACGCTGCTTGATCCAACAGCATTTCAGTCACGAGGCCATGAGCTTCATACAGCAACGCTGTGTCTACACCCGAGGACCCCTGTAAATACACAGAATAACGTTTTTATTAGTCAAAATATTAATATTTAAGTTACAATTAGCGTCTACAATTTTAAAGTTTCCCTTTAATAAAATTTCCACCAGGGTCAGACAATAATTATATTATAAATCACAGCAAAGTTTATAAAAGAGAAAAGAAAGTGGAAGCATATTGCACATGTAAATGCTATGAAAGCTGCTACGAAAATAAAACTGCATTCAAACAACGAAGTATTTTAAAAGGCAACTCCACAAGGAAAATGCCATTTTAATATGCGACCTTACAACAGCCAAAAGTACCTTAAAATGTAGTGAAAGCAAGTTGAAAAAAAGTTAGTCTACTATAAACTATCCTATAAAGCTGCGTTTCTTACTCTGGGATGAAAAACTATGACAATTAATTCATGAGAGATCATAACATACCTCTCCGCCATAATGCAATTAGGGTTAGACGTTTTCCACTATTTGAAAGTATATTTTATTCTTCCAAGATTTTATATTGTCCCTTAGGAATGAATAGGTAATGAATCATAAGGTCTTTAAATTAAAATATATGAGCCTTAATGAAATGCTTCTTACTCTTTATCCGTATGATTTATACTGTCTTTGTTGCAAATTAGATTAGGTACACCTACTCATACTCGTGAATATATAAAATCATATTTTAACGCTCACATTTTCATTTTCAACACATTTTTAACATTTCATCATTGAATTCACCATCCATTAGAAAAAAAATTTATTAGACTGATATTTAAAAATTATTTTTTAATCCATCATGTAGTGAACTTCAGCACATTGTCATGTCTTGTGAAGTGACTCGGAATCGGAATTTTGAAATTAATATGTCACAAAACAAGGTTATTTGCACTCTGTCGAAGACAAAGGTCATTTTTATTAGATCGTTCCCTTTGTTCACAAACCATGTATACATGCCACACATCATATTATTACCTCATTCCAGTCTTTTTCAAAGGAATGTTCTGAGGACAAGTGGAAAAGTCTAATAATTGCACAGCTATAATTATTGCAGAATAAAAGGAATCTTTTATTATTATATTCTCTCAGATTCATACTTCCAATTCCATAGATGGAATCTAGAGTAGAGGAAAAGCATAATTTCATAAAAGTAATACACAAGAGCACTTACATTCATTACATATTACATTATAAATATTGAGTGCACATGCACACTCAATCCTCATGATATTAAAGATATGTGCCAATCCCGTAAGTTCTTTTCGGAGACAACGTTCCGTCAACTTGGAATGCACTAAGACATTCTTCCTTTCATACTATCGTAGGCTAAATAAAATGCTTTGAATTCTTTAACCCACTCGGCACTCTCTCGTAGGATATGGGCCAGCCAGACTTACTTCTTCGTCATCCATATTTCAACGGAAGAATAAATAATGTTTTGGGATTGCATTTTATTTTTTCTCACTTTCTATTTTGTATTCTCTCCAAGTCTCCTTTTTTGAATTTGAATTCATATAAAATATGCATGTACGAGCGAAGATAAAATATGTAACGGAGAGAGGTACGTTACCTAAGCCAAGTTATCCTAACCAAACTATTTTGTATTGGTAAACTTACGTTCATTATGTACTCAGATAATAATAGTTTAGTAACTGGATGCAAACAGTTGAGTTGATTCAGTGGCCGAGAAAAGAAAATAATTCTCAAAATCTATTCTATTCACTCATAATGATGAAAATATGAAAGAAAGTTGTTGAAAGTTTACAAAGGATGTCTCAATTCCAATCCCATCCATCCATCCAGCATTCATCAGATTTACTCTTATGTTGTATGTAACTGGTGGAAGTAGAAATTATATAATCTGTGGTATAATAATGTATGTAAGAATATTATCTAATGTTGGTTTCGTACACATAATAATAATACAGGATGATACTAATATATAGAGTGACTAAGTGGTAGTGGTAGTTCGTGGTGGCTAGAGGAAAGCAAAGTAAATGATAAAGCCCAAACTAAACTGTATTATTTAGAGGCAAATGAATATAAAAGGGAACAACCATCGTTTTGCAGAAGAGTCAATGTACGTCATACTACCCGGGTTCTTCTTTGGAAGTAAAGTGAAAGTCAACATAAATCCTCTTTCATGCCTCATTGTGTATGTATTCTATCATTGTACTCTTTTCCTCTTTCGAACATCACAGTGTGTACTTTTACTCTACATTCTACATAAAGGATCTCTATATGAAGTATGAAGTGGCCTGGCTGGCATGGCCTATCTACCAAGTGGCGGCTTACTTAGGTGCTACCTTGGCATAGTAGCATTTGAGTAAAGCCTCTTTATATACATTATTATTCTCATGTATTAAGCTTTAAGCATAGGAACAGCAAACCTATCAAAAGTATCTTGCTCTTATCCTCATGACGCAAATTGGAGAAGGCAAATTGTCAAAAGTCCCAGAACTGTCCGTGACAAACAATTTAAATCTCAATTTATCCTTGTAATTTAAAATAAAGAGTTCATCCTGTCAAAGCCTCCTATTCCGTTGAAAAACTTGTCACAAAGAGTTACGCTAAGGTAAATCTCAACAGGCGATTTAATTACTCGTGTTTTGTAAAAAAAGTTAATACAAATAGAAGAAAGTCTGACTTGTTATTAAACCCAGGCCTATAATAACATTAAAGTGAGAACTTCAATATACATTTATTTGCTCTACTTTGACTATGTTTTTCTAGCTCGGTAGAAAATACACTGACTGATGTATCTTTCTCTTCGTGAGAAGATGCGTAAAAAGGTTAGAAGGTTTGTACTAAAATTTAACACCACAGTTGAAACAAAATTGCCACTTTCATTTACCCTACTCCTGACTTTCAAGCTTTAATGGGCATTTACAGGTGAAAGTGGTGAAATAATGTGTGCGTCGAGGTTAAAACCTTTTAACGGCTCTCTCCAACCGTATTTTACAAGGGGAAAGTCGCAGTGAATGCCATGCCACTCACTAGTCAGGAGTTACCCAGTCAAATGAAGGGAACGCATGGGTGATTTTCTTTAACGAAGTAATTTTATAAGTAAATACAACTTATTTAATACCTCCTTCACCTCCGAAAGTACTAATAATATTATGTACCTTATAGTTCCTCATTTATGAGCTCCTGACCTTGCTTCCACTTACAATCTGCCACCTCTTCTCTTAAGCACTTACTTTCATGTCATGTTTAATGACACCTTTATTATACATTGGATATCATAGAAGTTCCTCTATGTTCCGAGTAATTTTATAGAACACGTACATGCAAACAAACCTATATGTTTATGATCCGTTTATTTGAATACTTTCCCTAAACTTTCCCATATACCATATCTCGAAGTGTGATCATTCTATCTAAAACCCAAGTATAATTTTAATACAACATATTTTCAAAAGACAATATTCTATATTACATGATTATGTTACACACTCTAGTCAAACCACCACAGAAAACAACATCATTGTTCAATTTAATGCCAAATAAATTCCCACACAAAAAAAGCTTATTGAAACTACTATAGCTAGCTTTTAGGAAGGATTAAAATGGATTGTTTTTGGATCCGATCACATTTAATACCTCTATGAACCACCACTTGCTTAAAGGTTGTGTTACCATTCGTTTAAAAATATTCCACAACAAGCTAAACTATACTTCTTGAAAATATGCTTTTGTCCTTGGTCCTTTTGACATTCCTCTTAGAAGGAGTGGACAGGAAGAGAAGAAGAAGTAAGGTGAGTGTACATAATATTTTCTTAACAAAAGTCAAGACCAAAGTTGACCAGAGGACATTTCCAGCCTCCATCCAATCCTAACCAACATATGAAATCAATACAAGCTGGTAAAAAAGCAAAAGTTGAAAAATATCTACGAGCATGAAAAAGTTGCCCCTGTAGGTAGCAAAGCAAAACAGTGTGCAGTTGGCTGGTTGAAGCTGTGGGCCAAGTTGTTAAAAATACGTGAGGTACGAAGGATGAAAAGTCCTTAGATAGACACTGTGCCAAGTGTAGCAACCAAAATCATTCAGTGGGTTTACTCTTCCAGCCAAGCTTGAAGTAATCCCATGTATATTTCTCTACATTCAACTTTATACGTACGTCGTGTCGTGTAACTTCTCTACTAAGCATTAAGTAGCAGGTATTAGACTGTTGAAGCTAAGGAATAAAGGTGTACTTTCAGGATGTAACTTTCCCAAAATCCAAAAGGGAAAGTTAAAGTCTTGTCTCTCTCTCCCTCTCTCTTTAGAAAACTATTCACAGGATGAATACATAACTTGCAAAAGTTGGTTTTCCTCTACCACCTTTCCTGTGGCAACTTTAATCCAAAAATCTTTAGAAAAGACAGGAGGACTTTTTTGAACAGTGGAGTATTAGTAGTGGAGAGTGACTAACTATATAGATCAGAAGAAGACATAATGTTAGGTATGGTACGAGATACATACATTGCTTTGGATTTGTTAAATAGTAAAGTACATAGCAAAGTAAAATAAGTATATAATATCTACACTCATTAAAGTATAGCAAAAAGTTCTCTTATGCTTGTTAAATAGAGCTGATGAAAGATCAAAAGTTCCAATTTCCAATGGAGGAAAAAGGAAAAAATTCCATCTACCAAGAAATCTATTGAGGGGAGAAAAAAATAAATGACCATGTAAAAGTCCAAGAAGCCTACACATCCTGTTTTTGATATGGTGGTGTGGTAAAGATTGGATAAAAGTCTGATCTCTGAAGTCTGAATCTGGTTGTAACCATCAATTTGAATGATTAGATGCTGCTACTTTATACTAAAGAGTTGTTGTAAAGAGAAGGAATACAGAAATAGTGGACCAACTGAACTGTCCATTTCTCTCTGTCCTATTTTAGTAAAATACATCAGCAGTCATGAATCACAACTCATCCGTCCGGACTGTTTCTTCGAAAAGAAACGAACTCAATAAGTGGTTGAGTGAAGAATTTGCTCTTCTTCCTTACTTCTTAGTAAGCCACATTAAGCGAAATAATAATGGAATGCAAGGGGAAAGGATAAGTAAAAAAGGTTAGATGTGGACTAGACATACGTGAAGAAGGACATCCGTCTGACTTAAAATGACCCAGTAGGATGGCGAATAGACTGAGGTGCTTAGAATGACGGGGAATGACCATCTTTATAAAATGATGAGTCCATTGGTACCCATGGACATTGCTGGTGCTGCTCTTGATGTGAATGTGAGACCCCAGGAAAGTTGGACAGGGAGAAAGAAAGGCGAGCATGGAGAAATGTAAAAGACAGCTAGTGCCAGGGAGAGAAGAGAAACTTCACTAGAGCCAATTCAATTGTGCGTCATTCCATTCTTCAGGATTTCATTTACCATTCCATTACTCCAATTCTACTTGAAATCTACTTGAATCTCTCTCAAGAGTTTCTCGATATCTCTCCACGGACAAATTGTCCGTGTCCATCTCAAGGCTTCCAATCAGTAATAAAATCCGAGATTTTTATCATCTTTCTCTCTCTTACCCTTTTTTACCTACATAGCTTTCTTTCTGATCTACTTCTGCTCCATTAAGGCATTCCAAATATTCTGTGTGATAGACATTCTTCCAATACTTACTACTGTCATATTATCATTTATTATTATTATCGTCATCCACCTTTTATTTTTCTTATGAGGAATAGCAAGCCTTCAAAGTACTTTCATAATGGAGTGATATGAAGTTCGAGTCAAGATAAATTTTAAGACACCTTGCATCACTACTCCTGTAGGTACCCCTTTCAACTAAAACACTATACACTACACTATATACAGTCAACAAAAGTGGAAAATGATCGGAGAAATCGTAAATTGACTTCCTTTTTCCTTGGTATTTTTTTACTGGAAAAATTCCAATTACCAATAAAATAACGTAAGGTATAAAATGCAGAACAATAATATGTGCTTGGCTTGTTCTAGCTTGGCTATTAACTTTATTTATACTGGTTTTGAGAGAACTTTGAAGAATATTCTAACTTACATTGTCACAAGAGGAACGGGAGGAGGAAGGTATAGTTTTACAATATGCAATTTAATGAACCTCCAGTGGCCCATTTCGATAATAAATAGTGAGAGTATCACAGATGTCGAAGAAACTCATTGCATTAAATCTACCTCCGTACAACACACTACTAGATTTTAAATCAATTACTTTTGAAAAGGTCAGTGAGGTTGCATGGTTAAAGTTTTATCCTCCTTCGGGAAGGAAAGAGCTTCATCTCATCCCATTACATAAAGGCTAATACTATTCTACTACTTTAATATGATAATTTCATTAGATATCCCAAAGATAGATGCATCATCATCCAACATATAATATAATCAAAATACTTATCCTCACTCTACTAGCATTCATTGTGTTAAGACCTTATATAATGTAATATCCTTTGCGTGGCAACAACACACTTAGGAAAAAGGTCAAAATGTTGACAAGGTATATCACATTAAAGCTTCACCTCCCAGAACGGATGGTACGCTTTCACAGGTTATTTACACAGCTTGAAGAAAACTCCTCACCTACATTCAACATTCTATACACAAATAACCTTGAGAAATGTACACAGGATAAGCATTAGGTTAACATAGATGAAGATGAAACTGATTTTAACATTCCTTTCCCTTTACGACAGTAGGATAGGTAGCGTATCTCTATTATCATCCGAATGATTAAATTATGACCGTATTTTATCCCAACCGTTGTTGTTTTTCTTCTAGGATGATTCATTCATATTATACTAACTTTGTAAATGGCTTAACATCGTGCAATGATAACTTATAGCATTTAGCAAAATCAACATAGACTGCTGAGGAACAACCGAAGCTACCACGCCCAAACACCTGTCCACCTGCTGGACCAAATCATGAAAATTCCAAATTATTTTTCCTACAAAACAACACATATATAAATATAATTCTTTCCCCCAATCGGATAATCCTTTCACAATAATATGCTTAAGCGAATTGAAATAAAAAAAGATATACTTGAAGAATATGGCATTACCTATTTCATTTACTATTGTTATTGATTTCGCATTAAACTAATACGTAAGACTTGTAGAGCGATACTTTTACACATTACAAAGGTTGGATACGAATAGCAAATTTTATCATTACAGTCAAACCAGGTCAAATTACACATATTTCCTGTGCTTCTACTAAAAAAAGTATCATTTACATTCTTACGGGTTGATAACAAACGAAGATGACTTTCTCTCAAGGACAAAAAAACGAAATGTTCCACTGTTGACTGTAAGGTAAGCTGATATGCAAAAGGAAGCTAAACTAAAGCCATAGTAATTTAGACTGTATCTATAACTCAGATACGTTAAATTTGCTTTAACACCCAAGGCACCTTTATTTATTTAAATTTGCTACTTTATCGGACACGGTTGAAGGGAAAGGATGAAACCACACGAGTAGGTAGCTTTAAACCTGTGAAAGACCAAGTAATAATAATCCCTGTGTAGAAGATAGAGGACATGAAATAAAATTTAAAGCAACTCTCTCTACCAGGAACTACTTGAGTAGGAAAAAGTCTACCACATTTTTAGTAACATTTTGAACTGAACAAGAGAACTCCATCGAAGCCGAAGAATCAAATGATCCAATCTATGCCGTGCTGTTCCTCACGAAGAAATTTTGTTAAAAATCCATCCAAAGGCATAACAATGGGACAATTCTTACTGCATACTAATGGCACAGAGTATCGTTTCCACTGAGAAAATAACCCTTCTCCAGGGATTCGTTCTAGTGACGAACAATAAAGTTGAAGAAGTAGGTAAGGACATAAAATATAATATTTTCACCTTACAAGTATCTCCACAGACCTCGTATAAATACATAACTCACATTTCTTGCCTAAAAAACTACGCGATGTACATCACATAATAAAATACCAGTTCTTGCAATATTAAATTGCATTGTGAAAAAAGGAGTAGAAGGGCAAAGCATATCAATTATAGTATACACATAGCAATAATATACCATAGCATACCTTATTACTTACTAACTTATAGAGCAGTAGGTAGAAAATCCTTGACAGCAGTGAAAGAAAGGTAGTGAAGGAAGTAATGGTGCCATGGAGAAAGTCTAGCTCACTGTTCTGAGACTTCAATTCAAACTGAACTCACTATTCGCAATAATGATGAAGCATCCGATTTCACCATAATATTATACACCATCATAACCAAACTTGAATATCATTAGAGAACTACTAAGAATCCTACAGATCTCAAGGCATACCGATGACGTTATAAAAAGTGAACCTCTTCTTTCATATTCTACTTTTACGACTAAGACGACCTTAGCTCTCTAGAAGGGCTTGACTACCAGTAGTGTACCAACTCTCACTATTCACTCACTCAAAAAAGTACTTTGAAGTGGATACATTGAGAGCTAATAATAATAATGTGCCTCTACTCCATCATATAGGCAAGAGCATAGTTGGTTGTACCTAATACTGATCCACACACACACACTAACTAATGTCATATATAGAGATGAAACTTTTACAAATCTTTAGGTTGTATAAAGGTTACGTATAATATATTATACGTAAACTTAGCTTGACACCTTCAATGGCAATGCACCACTTTGGATGAAATAGATTCACCTATTTTTTTTCTTTTATGTACCTAAAGTTACTTTCACTTTTTAGGATGCACAAACTAGTCACCTAGTGCGTTTAGTTTCACCCTGTGAGTAATGTGATGAAGAGTCAGGAGCCAGGTGTATTATATCGGAAACTAATGTCCACACATTTCATCCCATCCGCAATCCAACTATTCGTATGATACATATGGAGGAGATATAAGGGATTTCGTTTTTTAAGAACACCTGAAAGTGCAATGTAGTGTTCGCATTACACTACGACTGGAATATTAATCTTAAACCGAATTCGAAACTTCGTTTAAACGTGATAATATGGTGGAGTGCTTTTGGTTTTAAAGGATTCTTAAAACAAGATTCCAGTGTATGAAAGGTTCAATGAAACTTAAAAAGGGACTATATCACATTTTTTCAAGCTATAATCAATGTGTTGCCTCAATTTAATAAATTACTAATTTGATTAAAGGTAAAGTATAGGAGAGGACATGCACTTTATGAACGGCTGTGTACATTATTTATTCAAAAGTCCGTAACGGTGTGGTGGATGATGCTTATAATGGTGGTAACAGGAGGGAGGCGAACTAAAGGGTGAAAAAATTAATCTCATAAAGGTAAGACGCACAGGTGAGAGCAATTTGTAAAAGCAGAAAGGTAATGTGGAACAGAGAGGAAAGTGGTCTTCTACTCCTGGCTGGAAAATGATACTCTTTTAAGAAGATAATGGATGAAAAAGGAGCGTAAACACTGCCACAGTTAGATAGGTGGATTCAGGTCGAAACGGCACACTTCTATCTTCTTCAATTTATTAGCTCGTCCATATCGTACAGTCTATATTGTATGTGAGTTCGTCTAACTTTTTTTAAATTCAATTATGACTAAATCAATACAAGTTCAAAGTTAAACTTTATATGCTTGGTACAAAACAGCTTGGGAAAGCACTTAAAAGAGTATATACATTTTTTATATGATGTGTTTTTAAAGTACCTTAAGTATTAAGTTCAGAACATTTTATATTGTTCTGTGCTCATGCCATACTTTAAAAAATAAATGTACAATTTGTAGTTTCAACTAAATTTTTAATGAAGTTGAGATTTGTGTCATTCTAAAATTTGGTAAAGATTTCCTATTCGGCGAGCTATTTTCAACTTTAAATTATATCTTATGTTCTACCCTGTCAACAAAATATATGTCCCACGAACGACAAGCATAACGCATCAACTACCAGCCTTGAAGTTACGTAAGCAGTATAAAGATAAGTAAGAAAGTACTTTTTATATGGTTATCATCAACCAGAGCTAATTTATTTACAAATGGAAAGTCTGAAGTTTGAAGAGAAAAACGGTGACGTTAAATTTAGAACTGTGTGACTTTTGACTATGATATGTCTTGACGAATTATCGTTTTAAACAAGAAAGTAACTTCAAGGTCGCCTTTAGTGGGTTGTGGTTGTGATAGATCGGTCAGCTTATTATTATTTCTTCATATTATACCGTAGCAAAAGACATTTATGTGACTGTCTAGCTCTAGCAATTGTGCAACCATTTATTGATCCGATTAGGTGTGAAATTTTAAGCATTTCTTTATTTAGAACTTCTATATTATAACGAAATAAACTGTGTGATATATTTGCATTAAACTCAGCAGTTAGACAATTACAGCCTTAATTTGTTCCTTGAATTTATATTATTATTTACGGCCTTCTTTCATGATTTCATAACATTTTCATTACATGCAAGGCCATGGCTTACAATAACCAGCCAGTGAGTTTTTTAAGAATATACAGAAAAGTCTTTGCCATTAGTTGACTCGAGGTGGCTTTTACTTTTGTGATGACGACGTCTTTAATTATCTTTTAAAGAAAATCTACTCGTTGTTGGCAACAGTGTGTGTAGTTTTACTGTATGTGATTTTAGGTATATTGGGAGTGACAGAAGTCATACCTATCCTATCCCAATTCTTTCTTAAGTAAGGTTTATTTTAAAACAAGAAAGAATAAGAATGATGAGGAATCCTGCTGAGGCTTGCATACACAGTTTCGTGAGAATTATGCAAAAAAGGAAAGTCTGCTATGTTCTCATGTAATATGGTTTATGGTACTGTTTTGTGTATGCAATTCCGTTCAGTTGGTCCTTCTGGGGCTCAACTCTGAACTTGGGCTTACAGAAGTATTGCAGACTACTATACTATAATAGAATGGATTTTTGGCTTGGTCTGGATGGCAATGCAAGAGTGGTCTAAGGGAAGTAGCAGTGTTTTACGTCATACATGGTAGCATTAGCGTCACAGGACATAGAAGAGTAGTCTCCAAGACTCCTTCTCTCAATATTTTACTCCTGTGGCTTTTCAGGGTTCCCTTTCAAGCATAATAGTCAGTCAGACAGACCCTACTTGCTTTCTCTTCTTCCATGAAATAAAACTACCTATACACAACGACCATAACGATACCAGACCACTCTCAAACCATCTACTGAAAGTACTACTGCCAGGGTACTATGTGCACTTATTCACTTCACCGTAAACGATCACACATCCTATGGCTAACCCATCGCATCACATACCAGCTGGCTTGGTTAGTTATTATAACCATCCAATACTTTTGATTCTGTTAAGCCTTCACTTGGCTACTTCCAATTTTCCATTGGAAAATTTCGAGCAAAAAATCTATCTTCTTTTTTAGTCCTATACGATTCTCTATTCGTATTTAACACGGGAGAAAGTATACTTTTGAAACGAAACACTATAGTTTATTATAAAGACATAATTCTAAAATGAGACTCTAAGTACATTTAGCTGCATTGAGTTGAGATATTTTTTCTCTTGAAAACTTATTTATAGGATTATTTATTCAAGATTCATTCGCTTATTGAACTTCCTATAGAAAAAAGCTATTATTATTAGCAGAACGTTATAGGAAAATTTCTAAAATCTAAGAAGTCTTATATTGCATATCGTTCGTATCGGTTACCATACAACCTTTGAATATCAATGCCGAAAACAAATAAATCTAAGCATTTCTGCAGAGCGTAGACAGGAAAACAAGTAAGTGAAATTTGTTGGCCGTGATTCCAACAGAAGTTCAAAACTGCAGACAAAAAACTAGGCATTTGTAGTGATCTCATCCTATCATCGAATTCATGCTGTTGAAAACATTGATGGAAGCACGACCAGGAAGAAAATTCAATCAATTTTGAAATTGAAACCTATAAAAGGTGGATTTATACTATTATATAAGTCAACGATACTTTGGCTTTTGAGATCAAGAAAGTTAACTTAAGTTTTTCCCTTACCCTCCTAAAATATAAAAACAGCTTTAACATAAACCACATCTACCGATCCACCTGCCAACCCATTCACTATTCTAAGTTAGTGATACACAACTTTGAATAAGATAAAACTCCTCGCCTAATATGAAAACACATCCCTATACGCACACAATAAGTCGATTGGGACTTTTGGGAAAAAGTAAGTTATATTCTCCAAGTAAAGTTGAGTGAATGTAAGATGTTCGCATTTCTTGAATTCTATCTATCTGAAGAGTTAGTGGTAGTAAATGTACTTATCTCAGAAGGCTTAAGAGCCCTTATCCCTTCGTCCTTCACTTTTTCTGCTTCCCCCACTTCAAAAACTGTCCTAGTATCTTCCTTAAACTAAATACAACAGTTTCAGAGCTTAAGCTTAAGCTTATACTCTCTCATGTGGCTTTTTCTCCCTACCTGCTTTCATTTTATTTCAATTTATTATTACTAAACCCACCTTAAACTCTAAGAAAATTGTGTTTTAGGTACTTTCACAAAGAAAATTACATTAAAAATTCGTATTATTATAACATTAGGAAAAAATGGAGAAAGGACACAATTCTTGGTATCCATTACCCCAAGTATTATACTAAGCTTGTTATTTTCTCCCAAAATTTGACTCCAATAGAGATAGATAGGAAAGGGTGACAGTAAGCAGACTTATAATTCATTAAATACAAGAAGTAAGATGTATTCAGTCTTTAGATCCTTTGTACCTGTTGAGTTCGTTTGTACACACACACACACACACATACACAACTGAATAATCTTTTACTTCCTAGCACCACCACCACCACCACCACATAATATCAGTTACTTTCACTTGTGTGCGACTATAAATCCTATTGTGTGAGCTCATTAGCTATTGTTAAGTATAATAAGCATAAATAAGTAAGGTAATACATAATAGCTTAGATGAGGCAGTTTGAGCTCATATTTCTCAGACAGAGAAAGAGAGAACATGCCGACTAATACTATCGGTAGTGGTGGTGGTGGTTGTGGTTTTGTAGTGGTAATAACAGTAATCTTTTCCCTCTGGTCTGGTGGTGAAAGAACTTGTGATGACAGATATGGAAGGTAATTTGATTGATATCATGTTTCCCAAACATACAAAGAGTTATATCTCTTTCTCCTCCAACTCTATAGCCTGTAAGTATCTTTGGGAAAGCAACTTTGTACTTTTACTACTACACATACAGGCAGGCAAGGAGTTTTTGGACGATTTGGACACACAAAAGAAGAAATAAAGAACTCCCCTTTTACTTTCAGTCTTAACACACCATCATTCTTTCTCACACATACATTGTCAAGGTAGTAAAAGGTGGATTTCCTTCCACACACAAAGCCAACAAACTACACTCTTAGAGAATGTGCTAGGTAGTAGGAGGGGATGAGAACTTTACTTTCTAAATTGGAATTGAGAACCACCGGCCTGTAACTCCCCACTGTGGAAGAATAGAGTGGAATGAAATAATTGAAATCCTCTGATTCTTCTATCTAAACAACTGAGGCAAGTACTTCATGCTGGGGGCTCGATCAATTTTAATTTCAACAATTCTTCTTCACTTACTTCATTGACTTCTATTACAACAAGTACTTACCTTTAAGTTACTTCACTACTGAAGCAACTTTAAGGTACTTTTAAACTATTATACCTTCGGCTCAATTTCTAACTTCAATAATATTCATCTTCCTCCTATGTTCAGAATCTTACTAATGCATTACTTTGTATTTTCATAAAAGCAAATTGTTTTTTTTTGTTTTATCTTGTTTTTTTTTGTATGGAATACATTTTAGACATTATTTTTACTCGTTGTTGTTGTACTCAGTTGTACAGAAGTCAGCAGTGTAAAGTAAAGGGGGCATTAAAGGATTTGGGATTAGGTGGGTAAGCTAAGAACTCAGAATGGTAATTTGTGTTTTAAGCACTACCTTTTGTGCATACAAGGAGATTGGTTTTACCTTAAAAGGAGTTGTTTTTCATTTTACGCCAACTTTCTCTCATGCTTTCACTCAAGAGACAGAAACTACTTTACTTTCATATACCATAGTAGACAGGGAAGATGCCAAGAAACGAACTATTTCTTAGTTCAATTCATCTCTGAACAAAGTTATCTATCGCATAGCCAAGTTTTTACGCATAATTTGAAGATCAAAACGTAATCCTAGTAGACTTGTAATGTGAAGGACAGCTGGTAAAATTTGTCTTTATTTATCCTACCGTGCATGCATGCACACTTGTAGGGTTGCCAGCAGGCCTTAAGCCAACAGCTTGCACAATTTAACTGATTTTTAGCAAACAAACAACACATGAAAACATCAAGCAATTGAATAAAGCCAAATAATTCAGAACAATTCATCGTTTCAAAAGTATTCGGTGGTAGGAAACAAACCGAGTTATTGGGATATGAATCATTACATTTAAAATTAGCACAAATTATCCCAACTACGTTTAACACTTTTGAGGCACCGTACTGTATAATTTAATATTCTGACAAACTGACAAAGCAATCGTAAAAGCCGTCATGTTTATAGAAATAATCCGATAGAAAAAAACAATCCTCTAAGAAATTTTAGAAGACTTGCTTGTGTGCGTGAGACTTGTCAATTACGAAAATACAAAAGGTAACTCTAATTACCCACATACAACATACGCATAGTAAATAGTTACCTTTCTTTAACATTTATGTGAAAGATAGACTTAAGTGCTTCAGTTAAATAATTGAGTTCGCGGAATAAACTATTCTTTTTGGAATTACTTTACGTTAGTTATTGCTTTCCTCAAACTTTCTTTCCCCATGAAATATTAAATTTTTTCAAACATTCTTAAAAAAGGAAAACCTATTTGACAGCTTTCAGCGATACGATTACAGAATTATTTGGAAATTGTCATAATGGCAGGGTAGGATGTGTAGTAATGGCATGAAATTACTACTCTTATCATGTAACATTTCTGACACTTTCTTCCCTCTGCTTTTACACCGCACTATGTATTGATATTACTATAAACATCCTATAGCCTAATATATATTGTGAAGAAGCAATCAGGCAAAGACAGCTTCTTCTGCTTTCTTTTCTGTTGTTCAGCTAAACATCGTGTAGCATCGTAGCGTATGGAAGAAGACGTAAACGCTCAAATGAAATCGAAACATCGTTTCTAACAAAGCGGTTCTGATTCTTATCTTTTATACTGCAGCCAACCCAACTGTGCGAGATGAATAGGTTTGACAAGCTAGGACATATTTTCATTTATAAACCACTTTTGGTAGGAAATGGAAATCACAGATTCATAGCGATATTTCGTGTATCTCGAGTCTACAACAAAGTCTGCTATTGAAAAACGAAAAAACCAACCAGCGCAAAGAATAGGTTGACCTTATTGGTGAGGTTGGTTGTCATTTTTCAGCGTAGTAAGAAATAGCTACGATGATTTAGTGCCTCTCCGCCCTCCTCCCCCTTTTTCATTGCTTAAGTTGCACATTCAGCTGTATACTATATTATGGCAGAATGGATTTAGTGATAAGAATCGAACATGTGAAATGAGTTGTGACATCTAAATTCTACATGGTAAAACGGATGCATATCTCTTTGTTGTCTTAAATTCAAAATCGGAATGACTTTTTTGAAATAAAAATGAAAAATGTGTCACATTTTGCTCTCTGTCTGTGGTAAATGGTATGGTGGAAGAACGTTAGAGGTATAATGTTTTCTCGGAAATGACAGGGCGAAAGGATTTAAACTATTTGCAATTATTTGTCCCACGTCACCCGTCTCTTTTTCTTTCCACTGACAGATTCAAATGCCCTGAGCTTACTTGTTTTACATTACAGATAGGATAAAAGTCGAACAAGAATTTGGATAGGAATTCTCCTGGTATTTACATTGAGCCTAGGTAGAAGAACAACTTTGAACTGCTTGAGAATCTCTCATATTATGTATCCCTTTCCATGATCCGTGTAAGTTGGAAGTTGGAAGAAGAGGACAGATTAGGGCCTTGCTTGAGCGGCACGATTGCGAATGTCATTCACCAAGCGGATGGATCAATGCCAATACATCCATCATTTGGCATTAGATCACAATGTCACTAGTGTACCGCACCACATACCATGTCACGTTCCAATGATCTCAAACAAAATCACCGAGAAAAATTGCACTCTTGTCCCCTATAAAGAGCACACAGAGAGAGAGAGAGAGAGAGTTTGTAATTTTTTCACAATGCGTCATCACCGCATCTCATCACATCAATATATGATGCATACTGAGATGCACAAAAGCTGATATGAATATATGATAAGAGATAACGAAACATGAGACAAGGTATATAGAGAAGAGAGATCTTGGTAAAAAAATAAGTGCCTAGTGAATTCTTCACTTAACAAGGGTTGGATTATCGAATAGGATGGAATGCAAAAGGATATTTGAGCCATTTCACTTGAAAATAATATTTTATATGTATCTAATGTTGAGTTGAAGACATGAATAAATTTTCCTCACAGTCCTGTCAAGGGAAAAGGGAGGTCATGTGTCAAAAACGATTCAACTCAACGCGTTTTCTCCGTTCAGTTTTTCATCAGTAGACAAGTCATGCTATCACAACCAGCGGGATTTAGAGTCTCTTCCCATGATGATGATGGCGATGATATGTCCCATCAACCTATCACTATCACGTACCAGTTCCACATTTTTACCTAAAACATTTCGTTCCTCGTATTGTACATACATTTCGAACACTCAGTCAGATCAGAATACATTAGAGCTTCAAATTCTCCTCATCTGTCTGCTGAATCCTATTTCTCTGTAACAGCTTTTCTAGACTAGGCTTACACTTACACTAGTTGGGTAATCCATTTTCAATCATTTGCATAACTTAAATTCAACTGCAGTTTCACTTTTCCCTATCCAAATTTTCAGATTGAGTATTAACATTAACAGGCGAAAATTTAATGCTGTCTGTTGCAAGCTTAAAAAGAAATAAAAAGTCACAGATAGAGCTGGAAATTGTAGTAATGATTTGACTGACAATGGTAATGAAGGCAGGAATGAAAAATCTAAGTGAAAAGTAACGTGGTAAAGACACACCTATTTTAGGTTGAGAAATGCCAACCCAACAAAAAAATGAGGGCTGGTGGTAATATTTTTTTTTTTTTGTGATTTGTCTGATCGATTCCCAGATAGGGTAAAAGGTCATGGGTCCATCATTCACAATCACTCGGGAAAAAAGCCTAGAAGTAGAAGTAAAGAGGAAGAAGGAGTAAGGATTGAAATAGAATCTGGAAGTCAAAGAGGCGTATACCCGTTCAACTGGCATGGCAGTAGAAAAGTAAGTACGAGTAAGCAAAAAAGCAAAGATCCATAATAACAATACCCACTCACTGATGCTTTTTGGCTTTTACCAATCTTTTTAGGTCTACAGGGACTCAAGTCCCTCGTACCTTCTTGCTTTCTCTGGCGGACTCAGTTCAGTCTAGTGTGTAACATAATGCTAGAAACAATATTGGTTCAAAAAGGAAACAAAAGTGATAAGCAGTATTATTTCCCTTTTACTTTAAAAGGATCCTCGACCGTTAAATGTCCTATTTGTTTGTTCACGAAATTCTGTAGAATACTAAGTAATATTGCAAATGAAAAACAGAAAAAAATATTTGCCTAAGATAAACCTCATAAATCTTTTGTTTTTTATCTTAGCTTATTTGATTGAATATATCAGTTAGAATTTAAATAACTCGAATAAATAAACAAACTTGTTAAGGAATTTTCGTCAATATTTTCGTTCAATGATATTTATTCCAAAGATAAGATGTACATTCCAAATTCCAGAAAGTATTCCTGGATTTAGGAGAAATGGAAACGACGCTTTCTCCTTCTACATGCGTCATAAGTAAACCTACTAAGCGGGACGAGGTTATGCGGAAAATGGTTCCTTTCACCCATGCTATGCGATCTAATAATGGGGTAAGTTTACATATTGTGTGTGTACATCCTCATCCTGATCCCATATATTTCCTTGAGTAAATGCAAAGTCACAAAACAAATAATATGCATATGTTTTACCATTATTATTATGATTACCCTATAAGCACATGTGTATCCTTTCTCACATTATGTGTTTATCTTAAACCCTACTTGACTAAGAAATTTCTCTCTAGATGTGCGTCTATTCTCATTTCATTCCAAAAGAGAAATTCCAACCATACGACCAATTTTATCTATGTATTAAATTATTATGTACCAAACTACTCTCTTAGTTTAGCCATGTACACACAGTTCTGCACCTTCTCTACATTACGAAAATATCTATTCTTGTAAATTTAAGGTAAAGGAAAACAGATGTACGTCACCTCATTTTCTCATAAATTTAAAATATTCATGCAGTTAAAGTGTAGGAAGCTGGTCTGAGTGCAAATGCCACTATGGATATCGGTGAAATAATGGAGTATCAAAAATTCACATGATATCTTTTGATCAAAGGTATAGACATTTTAGACTCAATCGATATATAAACTTCTTGAGCTAGGACTCTGCTTGTGCCACTGGTTCTACTAATACTGTATGCTACTTTCATTTCGATAGAGAATGGAGATCAAACAAACGGTTGATGAATACATGACGTCATTCCAGGGGATAGATGGATAATACGATGGATAGGAGGAGAAATTAAACTCCTTTGAGCTATTTTACAAAGATAACCTTTCTCCGTACCACCTAGGAGTACCTAGAATAGAAGTTAACAGAGTGCTTCTATATAAGGTAATACTTTATTATCTAATAGTATAGAATTTGAGATGGGTGGGAACACTGGGAAAGAAAATGATGATTTTAAGGGAGGTATAAGATTCTTCGTAAAAAAAGAGAACGTTCATCCCAGAACTAATGGTTCTTATACAAAGTTAAGTCAAGAACTTCAAAGTTTCTTCAGATGAGTCCTCACTCAAGATGAAAATTCTCATTTATATCCTTTCAAATTTACTTTTCACCAATATCATACATTATGATCTATAACTTCAAACATGATGTAATGCAAGTAAGTAAGAACTCCCACCTACCTAGCCTATAATTATCTTTTGAATGTTGGAAACTCTATTGATGATATGATTTAATGTAATTTATTCTTTCTGTGCTGATGCAAGCTTAAAATGTTTTCATGTTCCCTTTTCTGAATAATAAACATTTCATCCAGAATGTTTTCAAATAGGGCCTTTTTCACTTACTCATTAGCCCATTTGGAAAATTATAATAAATCTCACCTGTGCTTTCAAAATGGAATAGAACGTTTTGGTCAAATCAACTCTCTTATGGAGATCCACAAGTTATAAATGTAAAGTACTTCTCATGTTTCTATATTCCACCATTCGAATTTCAATCTCACTTCACGTTATATAATATTCACTGCGTACAATGAATAGTATAATATATGTATGAAATAACTAAATAAAGTTTCACAGAAACTGTTCAAGTAAACTGGGGAAAGTGCCTGAGGGAAAGTAAACGAAGGGTTGCAGTTGCTTCTAGATGTAGCTCAGCCACAAAGTATTTTAACTGAGCAGTATGGTACACATTATGAAAGTTTGAAAAGCGTCAACTCCTTTCACCCCGCTTTCTCTTGTCCAACATAATGTTTCACATGAAGATTAGTATACAGTTTTCAAAAGGTTTCTACTCCTTGTGCTAAACTCTTCTTATAAGTTATAACAGCACATGACGAGATGCTTTCACTTGACTAAAATAGCATAGTGAAATTAGTGGTGAAAGACTTTGTCCTATTTCTGAGATTTTATTCAATTTACCCCGCACACTGTAAACTAAAGCAATTAGCTTCTTGTTATTATTATTATGTGATATTATTACTTTACTCCTTCTCTTTCAACTTTCTCTTCCTCTCTTTCCATTATAGTTAAAAAGATCTAGATACACTTGCTTTATGTCTATTCATAATGTATTGCTTTTGGTTGTTTTAAAGCTTGTCTGGAGAGGGTAAAATAATCTATTCAAAGAAGAAAGGAAGGTAAGGAAATTTTATTTAAAATTAGCTTTTTTCTCCAATTTAGGAACAAGCCTTGCGGGACGTTTTTGTAACAAACGGGAGAAAAAAGTGTCTTTTTTTCTCTAATGAAGATTGGGAGGAAGTTGTTCTGTCCTTTGAGATTAAAGTGGGAATGTTGTCGAAAATAAAATTCAATAGTCCTTAAGTACCTTATTCATCCTACGCACTACTACTGACTCTTTAACTTTGACGTAGGTCCTTATTCCATTTAATTTATCATCTGTCGTTTGATCTGAGTGCGAAGTGTGATATAAAATTACGACTATTTTGCATACTGTGCGTTATCAAGAGAGAAAGCTGACATGACTCAAATCTCAAATCATACAGGTTTTCTGTTCATCCTCAATCCTCAGATTTCTAACGAGGGGTGGCTAGTAGGCTATTCATCTCTTTTATTTTATAACTTCTATCTGAACTTTCCTTGGTATAAAATAAGCACGCAAAGACATATTATTCCTCTACATGATTATGTATGTCTTATATATTATGCGTGACACCTCTGTATATCCCTTGAAAGAGAGTATAAAAGATCCCCGATGATTAATTATCTTCTGAAGAATCTTGCGATTTCTTGTAAAGAGTGACAATGAGAGATTTCCCATGCATGGATCTCCTATAAGTAGATTGGTGTAAAATAACGCGCAAAAGGGGTTGAAGTAAAACTAACCAAACCAGTGGTGGTATTAAAGATAAATTGCAAATGTATGCATGAAGTAAACATCTTCGAATACTGAATCCCGTAGTGTACTTTCACCCATGCATGGTGTTTGGTGTTTAGTTTGTGCAAGAAACAATATTTCATTTCTATTCAAGATCTAAAAGCAAAAGCAAATCCTATGAGAGCGTCCTATTGATTCGTGCATGGAAATGTTTCTCTCGAAGTATCAACAGAATTTATTAGTAAAACTGTACATTACACACATATATATAATATGCTCAGTAAAAGACGTTAAAAATATGATAATTTAAACGGGCTGCTTGATTCTCTTTAACTTTGATGAAAATAGTGAATTTTGAGATGAAGTTCCCACATAAGCTTGAATAATACTATTGATGCCTACATAAATATTATCCGCATTATTTTCGGTCACATCTTTTTTCCATCATTCACACGATGGGCTTCTTGAATGAAATTTGAGAATACAAGAAGAGGATTTACACTTGAATTTAATGCCACAATCACATCGGAACATTCGTCCCAACAGCAACCTGACGCTCACTAAGCTTTCTCTTTTGCGAAGAAAATATCAAGGGCACGTCCAAATGATCGATCCACCTTACTTTAAAAACATTCAACGGAAGTTTAGCAAGCTGACATACTTACTTCATCTTGTTCATAAATGCCCGCATCAAATAGGACATCATGTCGTAAAATGACCAAAAACTGATAGACCCTTTGAAGGTTAAGTTGAAATAGGAAAGTT